>VXBX01006700.1:1141413-1300931 GCA_013400415.1 Scytalopus superciliaris | reverse complement strand
CTCCCTCCTCCCCTCTCTCCCCCCTCCCCTTCCCCCTTCCTCTCCCCGCCGGGCCGCGCTCCGTCCCGTCCCGTCCCATCCCGTCCCGTTGGGACGGTGCCAGCCGGCGGCCGCCATGGCTCAGGCACGGCCGGGCGCTTACCGGGACAAAAAGTTTCGGCTTTTCGGCTGAATTTCTTCTTCTCGGGGCGGTCGTGCTGATCTGTTTGGAGCCGCGGGTGCTCACGTGAGCTGCGGAATGGCTCAGGTCAATCAAAGCCGAAGTAACAATGAGAAAAGCAGGAACGCGAGTTGTACCCACAGAAGGTGGGCTTCCCATGGGAACAGCCTGCACACAGACCTTTCAGCCTGAAGCGAAGCATAGTGTTTCTATTACAGGCTACATTTTATTCCATGGTTTGCTTCAGAAACAATTATTACTGATTTGTAGCCTTTTTTTTATCAGCCAGTCACAAAGCACTGCAAGAAGGAGATCAAGTGGATTGGTAGATGCATTGCAATATTTGTTTACATATGTTTACATTCAAATGCACAGTGAAGAAGCAAAAATTCAAAAAAAGCCTTTCCTGTTTCTTACAATTTCAAGCAAAGAGGGCAATCAGTGACCTGTTCCATCTGAGCATGAGACATTCACTGCTGGAGGTCACCAGTAGTGACTGCAGGTGGCAAGAAAGGGAGAGGTGAAACCATCAGGCCATTGTAGTGGGACATGTGCACGTTTGTGTGGGCATAAGAATGCTGGAATGTCTAAAAACATAGCCATGCCCCCATTCTAGTCATGTGGGCAGTTCAAAAAGCTGTGTCCAATGGATTGGTTACACACAAGTGTGTTCTGGGCACACTGTGATAACCTTTGGCAACCTGTGATGATCTGTGATAACATTCACAACTATGTGCTGTAGAACCCCATGGCATGTTGGTGTTGTAGGCTGGCTTTGCTGATGGTTGCACCATAAACATAACAACATTGCACTGAATGCCATCACAGACTCAGTGAGACCAGAGGAAAAAGGGCTGCAATACTGCCTTTTTTTTTTTTAATTTTTTTTGTTGTTGTTTGAATTGGTAAAGCCTGATTTGTCTTAAGAAGCAACCCCACATCCTTGGCTGTCAGTTACCTTCACCTGGCACATCCTGCTCCAGGTGTTCACATAAGCACACGGTAAGACCTTGCAGCCTCCTGCAGTCTCCTGCAGCTGCACCAGACCCTTCACTTTGCCATAGTGGGGTTCACAGCCTGGTGGGAAGCGTAGGGCCTAATTTCTAACTCTTTTAATTCATTGGACTCTGTTCAAGCAACTGTGGACATAGAAAGGGAATGAATTGTCTGGACCTGCAATAATTTCCATCCAAACCTAATAACCCAGAACAATAACCTTGTGGTCAAAAGTTCCTTTTTACGCTTTTTAATTCTTTATTTAGTGTCAGTGTGGGACAAACCCACATCTGTCAGAATATGTGCCTAGAGTGGGTTGACCCAGACTGTCTCTTTCAAAGCCCTAATTAACAATCTTAAAATTCTGGCCTGGCTTCGTACCACTCATGTTTTCCTCCTCCTACATGCTGATCAGTATGTGCAGCAACACATTGGACCCCTACACTGAATGTGATGCTACTGCTGTGGTTGTGAGAAGCCTGCAGGAGTTCCAGGGGAGACAGGGCAAATACCGGGAAGAGAGATATAGGCAGGAATAGTACCGAGATGGGATCATGGTCCCCTCAGCCCAAGGCTGTTGGCACTGGCAGCTGGCAGCCTTGTTCTTACTTTTCCCAGCTGCTGGCTTACAGCCACATCTGGAGAAAGCACACTGGACTGGATAGGCCATTGCCTCTGACACAACCTGGTTGGTCTCTATGTGCTAACATGCTGCCACGAGGTTCTCCCAAGAAATCTTGAGCCTTCCTTAGTGTCAGTTGCATCAGTTACTCTGCTATTCAAAAATCCTGTTGGAAATTCCACCCGAGTGAGTAAATGCCTTTTTGGTTGCAGCACTTTTTAGAGTTGTTCACGCCTTCTTCATCACCAGGAAGCATTTGTACAGCAGAGAGATATTTCAAAACCAGCTGGCCTGACCACCTGAAGAGTTATGTTGTGTAACTGCAGTAAATCCCTGCCCTATATGTGTGTATCCATGAGCTTACAGACAAATTTCATGGCTTTTGTTTAGTCATGAGGAATCTCTCATAGCTGGAGCTCTGAATTCACTCTCTTCCTTTGCTTTTAACCATAGGCCTTCATGAATATGCTTATATTTTAAATTCCCATGAGCATATTCTTAGGTCTGGAGTCAAGCAATAAGAATGTAAGGGGGGAAACCATTCCTTTATTTCACGCTGCCTTGGACACAGAGACCCTACAAATTTCCACAACAGTCACATAATTGCAGAATGAATCCTCCAACAGTTTTAAGCAAAGCTTTTATAGCATTGATATGCATGATAGTCTTGGGGGGGGAAAAATCTAACCATAAAAAGCTTACCAGTAATGTTGTCATTTTGGAGCCTACTTGGTATATGGGATTAGTAAATGGTAGGTTTGGTGAGTACATGAATACATTAGAGGGAAGTTACACCTCAAAAATCAACCATAATGTAATGCTGGACTCAATAAGCATATTGCTAAGTTTCATCTATTCAGTACAGGCGAATTCCAAATGTTTGATCAAGCCCACCACCAAAAAAAAAATCCTAAGTTAAAATTGCAATGGAAGGAGAGGGTTTGCTGTGATCATAGGTGGTTTTAAATGGGGAAAAGAAGAATTATGGAAGTTGTGTTATAGGGAGATTGACAGCTGGAACCTGACCATCTATTCATAAGAGATGTGGGAAAGGAGTTTAATAGTAACACAGCAACAATGAAGAATTAATCATATTCATGACAGCCATATCTGAGGCTGACTACCAAAAGTTACACCAGAATTTTACCATATAGAGTGAACAGGTGCAAAACTGATAGCTGAAATTTTAAATTAATGTCATAATGGAAAGATTAACTAAAATAATGAGTAGAATGGAAGGCTCTAGCCTTGCTGCTACCTCAGTGAGAATAGATTTGGGATAGTTCTCTGCAAATATCTTGAGCTCAGTGACCAATGTCAATCAAAGGTAGATAAACCATGAATAATTATTTTGAAAGAAACAACATAAACCTCTTCATGCTAAATTTTACATACTCTCTGTAACCACAGGTACCACAGTGCCGGGAAAAAAAAAAAAAAAAGGGGCAACAAGAGAAGATTGTAGTTATGAGAATTAAATTGAGCAGGATTCTTGAGCTGGAAAAAAAGGAAGGGGTATGGTTACACAATACAGAGAACATGAGCTGGGAAGGATTACTTACTGTTTCTCACAATCTAAATATCAGGATAATTAGCCCACTAAAAGCAGTTCAATGTTTGGTTCAGAAAGTTCTAAAATGCTTATGATTGGAAGCTGGGAACATATATATATTTATTGATAGGAAGGACCATTCAATAATTTAGGATTTCTACTGTTTTTCTGTAAAAATCAACCACTTTCTATTGCTGCAGCAGGAAACTATTGAGGTAGAAGGGCAAACTTGTCCTTACTGCTTCCTTAGGTAATTCAGAGTGTTTTCCTGTCTGGCTATGCTCAATTCCTCAGAACACATGAAGCAATGTATTTGGTTGGAAAAAAGGATTTGGAAAACATGGAAGCCACTTTTCGCCATACAGCAGGATGGCACAATCTTTGCTAGTCGAGTAACCAAGAACCTGCAGCCAGATGTTTATGTTGGAAGCATCCTTGGATGTGAAATTTACTTCCTTGGTAGGCCACCTCAGAAGAAAGAGGCACAGTATTTTGGTCAGGGGGTTCTGTTATTGTGTATTGTTCATAAAATGTGCAAAATGTGCTTAATTTAGGTCAGGCATTCTAATTATCTTAAGAGTGCCTGAACAATAAACAACAATGACCCTTACTGAGAAACTAATTAGCTTTGAAAATTTGGCTTTCTTAATCATCAAAGAAGATGGGTTGAAGCTCATCTTTAATTTAGAGAATAATTATTATCAGTGGTCTGAAGCTTTACACATTACTCATTCCCACAGGAGGGTTGGATTGAATAAGGCACTGGAACCTATAGCCTCATGCTTTTGCACTTCCCTTTTTCTCATAATAAAATGCAAGCATACTCTGAAATTTTAGATTAAATCTCTAATTTTGAACTTGTTTTCATTTAAATGTATAACTAGATTTTAAGTTATATCAGTTTTACGTCACAGAATATTAAAATGCACCTTTTGTATTTAAGTGAGCTTTTCTTGTTTGCACTTAGTAATTCTCATTATTATTCCTATATGAAAACTAGTATTTGCCTAGCAAAAGGTGCACTTTTTGTGATCTTAGTGTACCTGTTGTCACAGAAGGTCTTGATTTTCATGTACTTTTCTTGAACAGGAAAATAATCAGATATTTCATTGTGCCATTTCAAACAAATGCTAGACAATTTCTCTCTTTGCCATTTAAATATGTATACGTCCGGATCTTTATATAAAAAGATCTTTTTAGGAATTTAAATATTTGTTTTAATTAAATAATTTTACATATAGACAATTAATCTTTAAATTAAATTGAAATAATCTATTTAATATTTTATAGATGTGTTTAACACTTGGATAAAAACTGTCTCTTCAAGTAAAAAGTCAGGAAAATAGTGGCTGCTATATCAGTTTATTTGTTCAGTTTATTTGGAAGGGAGGATACATAATTTTCTACGTCTAAGTGATAAGGAAGGAAAATTAAAGTTGGGAGGCTTTGCCATGGTCAGGCTGAAACCAAGAGCAAAAGGAAGCAAAGAGCTCAAATTAAATGTAGTTTCTTCAAAATTATATAAAAAATCTTTGTCCAAACCAAAGGAATTTAAAAGGAGGTGGTTGGTGATGAAGTGCCATAAACTAACCTAATGAAGGAATTCAGCAGTAGGAGTCAAAATATATCTTGTAAGCAGGAAACTAGTGCAGCTTTTTTATGTGTGTTTAACAACTGTTTAATCAATTGATCTTCACTATTACCAAAATATAAATGTTTGTTTTCTCTAAGTGTACACTCTCAGTCCTGAGTTAATGGAAAAAGGGTGAACAGCTTTCAGTGCAGAAACCCTTCACAGTAAAGGTGACTTTTGGTTCTTAAAAAAACTCAAGTCATTACTCAGGAGCATTTGGAAAGCAAGTGAATCTTGAAAATTATTCAGAAAGGAAGAGAGGATGAAAAATTGAAAACACAGTCATGGCACTGTGTAAATCCATGGATTTTCACTGTGAAAATACTGCACACTTCTCCAGTCATCTCAGAAAGCACCTACGGGAGGCAGAGAAGCTAACAGGAATGGAAATTAAGATGAGTTGTTTTCATATAATGAAACTAAATCTAGTACCAACAATGGAGGGCAGTGGGTAGTAGGTCAGATATGTGAGGAAAAGGACTATGACAGAGATCTGCAACATAACATGACATATAGAGAAAAATTAGTAACGTTTAGTCACAGTTTCCTGCAAGCTCAGAATTTAGAAGGTATCAAGGGAAATGCTGGTGCAAGCAAGATAAAACAAATAAAAGCAGGCATTTCTATTTGTACAGTAAATAGTCAAGTGGTGCCACTCAGTGCTGTCATATTATGGAGGAAAGAAGCATAAATATGTCACAAAAAAGGATAAGAAAAGAAATAACATGAGGTGTGCTCATCAGTGGTTGCCAGAGAAACAGATCTGAATGCTTGACTTTGGAAGTCCGTAAAAGCAGATCAGCAATGTTGGAGAGTGTACAGGGAAAAGACCCTGCCACACATGATTTGCTTCTTATACTTCCTGCCTAAACATAAATTCCTATTTGCTATGAGAGTGTGAACATGATGGACTTTCAATTGGATGTGGTAAAGCAGTTTAATTGTATTTTTCGCTCATAAGGTCTGTCTGTTGAATTTTCCTAGAGATCTAGTAGAGGTGAGGGTGTTAAGCATTATGAGACAAATGTTTTCTTGTTTTTAAAAAGCACATTGGGTACATTTAAAGTCTAGATTTAGTTCTGTATTGTGCTTTCGTCTCTATTTTCCTAGTTATATACATCTGAATGGAAAACAGAATGAACATAGCTTGTCAAATATTTTAAAACAGGAAGCATTTCTTCTGCACAGCTTTATTTTGTCCTACATCAAAGATGCATAATAAAATTGCATAGGAGGGGCTGATATGGGAGTTGCTTGAGTATTACTCATTAAACATTTTATTTTGATGTAGTATCTTTACTAATCTTATGACTCCTTTTTACTCATGTCAAGTATCAAAACTGAAACTTCCTGTATTCATATTCCTTGCATGTAAGAGAACAATTAGGGAGAAAGAACTCAAAGATGTTATTTTAAAAAAAAAAATCCAGCAGCACTCTCTAACACATTTGAGGCTTTTATAATTTTCAAAACAGGGTTGTATATGGAAACTCTGAGAAAGATACAGAGTATTCTGACTTATGGGTAGTTTTAGACTTCCTGGGCATGATTTTGACAGAAAAGGTCTAATAGGTTACAATAATAATCATACTACAATAGCAGCTCAGGTGTTCTTGGAGACAATGCCATACAGGTTTCTTCACTAAGCAGGAGGACATAACTGCCATGTTACATTTACTTTAAAAGCCATGAATCTTAACTTAAGAGCAGGGACTGAGCAGAAAGAAAACCAGTTTAAAACAGTATTCTTGGAATGAGTGAGCACAGGTAGGTTCAAAACTCCTACAGTATGTTCAAGTACAGGGTACACAAACAGGTTGGTCATAATTAAAGCTTCAGATTGAAATTTTGAGGACATACAGCAACTAAGAGGCACCTATGGACTAAAACGGGAATAAGACGTGGAATCATATGGAAATAAATTTCAATAACCTGGGCTGAGTTCTAAGCAGAAGTATGTAGATAAGAAAGAACTATGGACCTGCCTGGACCACTAAACACCTCCTGCAGGACATTGTAGATAATCAGGCAATTTACTGAAATGAGGTTATCTATCAATCTGTAGGTTAGAAAGCACAAAATTACAGTGAGAAGGGCAAAATATCTATCTGAGCTAGATCCTTCAAAGACACTAAGTAAGATTTCTAACCACAGTACTATAGGGGTAATATGAAGGTGACAACTGGGGTCATATTGTGAGGAGCAGATGGAGATTAAGGGACATTGGCTGCCACATATCTTTTTCCATAGAAACAAATTATATATACAATTAAGGGAAGATTATCCAACAGGGATAGGAAATTAAAATTATCACTTCCATGGTGAATACAAAAATAAGCATATATTGTGTGAAATCTGAACAGTCTGAGTAATGTCCTGTAACAGTTATTTTATAAGAAATTACAATTTTGGGAGTGGTAGTTTACTACTTCCCACTAGGGAAGGTTAAGTGAGATAGATATACCTGAAAAGGATAAGTGGAATACTCCAAAGAATTCTTTATTTATCCTTAATGCAATATGCTATAGCAGATTTTGTAAGGATGGGTAACCAAGAATATGGAGTTAAAATAAGATGAATTTAATATTATTTTGGCAAAAGTAGATTGTCATGTTACATCTTTCTTTTAGCACCTTCAGATGGGATCAATGAAGACAATAATGTAGGTTTAATTTAAGCAGTGATTCAAAGGAATTAAAATTGATATCAAAGGAAAGGAAATGAAAGTTGAAATTAAAACAAGGACTATGGAATTATTAATATAGCTGAAGCAAAGACTACAATGATAGGAGAGTTGTCCAGATGGATAGAGGCTAGAATTTATATTTTCCAAGAGCAAGTCTTGGAACAAGTTCTGCTTAATATCATTACTCATGACACTGCTTAAAAATTTTAGTTTAATGTTTGCATTAGTAATGCGTGGTATGGATGATACAACACTTGAAAAATCCAGTCAGTGTTCATAGGAACAGGTGGGTCACACATTGTGAATCGGAATTACAAATGTAGGATAAAATACCATAGTAGAAAGTAAAGCATATTGGGACTAAATCCAGAATTTTTACTCTACACTGAAGGCTAATCAACAGGAGTTGACACTTCAAGAGAAGCAACTGGGTTTACTGGAAGATCACAGGAGAGCTATCCTGTTTAGAATGACAGGGAGTCATTTTAAAATCACAAAAATAATTTTCAGTAAAGACTAAAGAATTTTAGCATCACAGTCTGTAATATTGGCAAGATGTTCTTTAAAATGTCATTTTAGTTTTTATCATCCATGCTTATAAAATAATATGAATTTTATTGGAAATAGATAAACTCTAATATAATAATAGGAAAAGATATTTTAGAAAGTTTAAAAGGCTACTTAAACTATCAAAGTTGAATTTTTAAAGGAGATAAGATTATTTTTTTAATTCACCTGGACAACCATTAAAGATGGAGACATTTTTAGGCATAATGATCATACAAAAGGCATTGGATATATAAGGTCAGTAGCTATTAAAAGAGCAAAACTCTGTATGTACTTTTCAAATGAAGTAAAATAGGAAAGAAATTCTTATTGTTTTAATATGATGCTCATTAAGTTTATGAAGTGTTTTACAGACTCATGCTTGCTTTTAATATGCTGACAATAATTGTTGTGGTGTCTTTTATGGAATTCAGCTTATCCCATGGATCACAGATTCACTTAATTTGTATGTGAGACAGGAAGGAATTTTTACAGGTTTTGATGCACAGCATAGGCTCCAGGGGAATTTTAATTCCCTTTCTCCCAAGTTTGGAAGGTATCAAAGACAAGTAACAGCCAGCAATAAGACATCATTAATCATTGATTTAGAATCAGAAAGATCAAAATAAATTTGGTGTAACTTTCAAAGAAAGTCAGGTGAGAAAGAAACCAACACATCTGGGCAGAGGAAAAAAAAAAACCAGTAAACAGCAAATATTGACCTTGCTGGTTTCTGTTACTGAATTTTTTTGAGCATGTGAAAATAGTGATAGCAAGGAAAGCCACCTTGTTATTAAAATAAAAGACTTCTTTGACACCATCTGCTACTCTCAGTCATGAAGAAGCAAGTGAATATTGTCTGAAGGGTTACACACAGAGAAGAAAACAGCTTTAAAGGACCTGTAGCTTGGCTTTGAACAGCAAAGAGAGATTTTGCCTAATTTTTATTACTGAGTTGACCAAGTATGTATTATGTAGGTCAGATAATTGTAACAATGTTTTATCTGTATAACATCTGATACTGATGTTATTTACCCTTTAATACGTAGTTTCAGTGTCTTGGAAATATCATCATTTACACAGAGAAATGGTTAATATGCCAGAGGGAAGTGCTGCCACTGAGATATTGACAGACTGGAGAAACATGCTGATAAGAATATCATCAAGATCAGCAAGGGGAAGTACAAAGTCCTGCATCTGAGAAAGAGGCCCATGCAACATGCAACAGCACATGCTGGGGGCCACTCAGCAGGACAGCAACTTGGCGGAATTAGGACCTGCGAGTTGAACATGGGCCTACAGTGCCACTGCTGCAAAAAAGATGAGTGGCATCCTGGGCTGAGATAGGTGAAGCATTACCAGCAAGTTGAGGGAGTTGATCGTTCCCCTCTGCTCAGCTCTGGTGAGGCCACTGAAGTTCTGTGTCCAGTTCTGGGCTACTCAGTGCTGGAGAGACATGGAGATACTGGAAAGAGTTCAACAAAGGGCCTAAAGGATGACAAAGAGACTGGAGAACCTCACATACAAGGAAAGGCTAAGAGACTTCTCAGCTTGGACAAGAGAAGGCTGTGGGGTACCTCATCAGTGTATACAAACATATAAAGGGAAGGTGCAATATCAGGATCTTTCTAGTGATCCCCACTGACACAAGGTGAAGGAGCAGCTCCATAAGCTCTCTGTGCTTTGAAATCCAGCTGTGCAGGTCTCAGTGTTTAGGAGTCTGCAGAACTTCAGACACAAAAACCTGTCCCTGCTGAAGTCAATGGCAAGAATTCCAGGATTTCACTCCTGTGCTTTAACTGTAGCATTCACCTGGAAAACACAGTGATACGGTAGAGCAACTCTGAGAGTTTCCTTAGCTCCCAAAGCCACAGAAAGTCAAGCTTTACTGGGCCAGGTTTAGAAGACAACTGAAACAGGGGACTGAAACAGTATGAATGTAATACTAACACTGTGATAGAAGCATTGCTGTGGTGCTCTCTGAAATGATACTGCTGGTTGTCCTTAACAAATACTCTGTACCAAGTAAATCTGACTCATTAGGTTTTCTTTCCCTCTGACTTCCTCCCCCTTTGCCTTCATATTCTTGCTGATTTGCTGATGGTACTACATCAGGCAGTGTGTCCTCTCAACTCACTAATAAGCCAAGATTTATTTTTCTTGTATTCATGACACTTAATGTATTCTAGACTTTGCTTAAAATTACCCAACATAAAAAATAAGAATTGTATTCCTCTGTCATTTAGCCTCATGTGATTTCCTATACCTTAATTTTTCCACTGGTGAAAACTCAGGAAATTTAAGAGGAGAATCTGGCATAGGTTTTCATTAGTTCTCAGCTCTGCAAAAATAAAGTTGAAAACACTTTTTAGGAGTTAATCTATCTATCTATACATATGCATATAAACATTTAAATTTTTGTTTAAGCTTAACAAACATTGGGTAAATATTTATTAGACATTAAATATATAATTAACAGTATGTTATTAAGGATGCTTTTAGAATGCAGATTGTCATAGAAAAATTTCCAATTGAAACATAATGGTAAATATTGAGGCATCATTTTTAACAGAAAATATTTATTCACTAACATATTTTTTATAATGCCTTTTCTTGGATTTTATATGTAGCAATGTAGTAATTGCTGAATTAGCTATAAAAAGAAGATAATAAAGTAGCAGCATTGTGATGTGGACAGGGTAGAACAAAAGGTAAGAGGATTTAACATCAAGGACCTCTATCTATACATCTATTTTAATGATAAGAAATTCTGATTAGAGTATGTGTGATAATTGTTATAGAAGTAATAAAAAAACCTTGCTGGAACACAGCAAAAGGTAAAAGTGGTGTTCTGATGTTGAAAGCTGTTCAGAATAGCTATTAACTCCAATTAATGGATCAAACACAATTTGTTCAGGCAAATGAGGGACTCTAATTCAAAGTTGCATGTTACTATTTTTCTGGTAAAAGATTTGTCTAAGTTCCTAATACATTAGTCTGTCAGACAGGTTTCTGTTGAAGACAGAGCTATAATCTATGTGCATGTCATTGAACTGTAGACACGTTCCTCTGTTCTCTTTCCTACAACATCAGATGAAAACTTCTTCTGGAAGATGAACCTTCCTGGAAAGGGAATTCTCCACGACAACTAAATGTATTTTTATATACATCTGTAATAAAAGGAAAAATTCAGGAACTGCCAATGAGAATGAAAGCCAGAAAAAAAATTAGTTGCAACCATTTTGGATTCTATGTGTAACCACAGAATTGCCTAAGAATGTTTTTCTCTCATTTCTTTTTCTGTGTAAATTTATTATTTAGGTTCATCTGATTAATTAAGTAAAAATCAAATAATTATTTTAACAAGTGGAAGTATGAATTTAAAATAGTGTATATGTCTTCAAACCTTATTTTTCTTATAATCAAGAATTAAAACTTTAATACTGAAGAAAAAACAGTCTTTGGTGGTATTTATACACTGTGGTATGTCAGAAAAAAAATTAAATAGTATTACAGGCACAAGGGAGAAAGTAGAATGAGTAAACAGATTTTGAAAATAATACTACAGCTGTACTAGTTTCGTAGCTTTATTGTTTTGTAATTCTATTACTACATCTTCTGCTGCTGCATTTAGTATTCCTACATCTAGTCTGCTTTCTTGCTCTGCTAAATACAAATATCCTGGGGAAGGGTATCTATACGGCGTTAGAGAGAAGTATGTAAATAGTGTAAAAAAATATAAAACACGTAGAGAAATGACTACTCAAGTAGTCATTTGCATTGGAAACCCAAAAAGGCCTTTCTTTTGACAGCTGTGCATAGATATTTTCATTCTTTTTTCATTCTATTTCACTAATTGTTGAGTCTTGCTTTCTCATATATAGGTGAAAATAGCAAATGGAAATGTTGGCAGGGAATTGTTTTACAGCATTTCATCTTTTGTTAGATGAAAATAGGTAAGTCCCAATCTTCCAGTGGTTTCTCCTCACTTAGAAATCCCTACAGCTTTCATGTACTTCTTCATTTTCCTCTCACACAAATGTTTGCGTTTAAAAGTTTCCTAGAACATGTATTCAAAGTGTCCTTGAATATGCCCTCCTACTGGGAACAACATAAACCCCAAGGGCTTACTCACTTTTTTTTTTCCCCTGAAGAGTAGTAAAATATACACATACAAATTATTTTTAAGAATTAGAACACTTGGAAAGGTCTCTGTGCAGGGGATTGAGATTTGTGAAAGGGCAGTAGTACTCTTGTGAATCAGGATACAGATAACAGTTAAACTCAAGAAGAAAAAGATGGGAACAGAAAATTTTGAAACCAAATTTCTAATGTTATGCTACTGAATCAAAAATAAAGTTATGAACTTTCATTTCACATACAAAATTTTGACTTATTGCAAAATATTCCTTGCTTTCTATTTTTAAATTTAGTTTGTACAAACTTCTGTAGATGTGTTAGTCTTACTATCACTAGGCCAATTCAGTTAGTGTAAATAAGAATGTAGGTGAAATGCCAGTGGTAAATTTGTTTTGATCAAATGGCAACTGGAGCTTCTCTGAGTACAATTAAATGACAGAATTGTACAAATATTTTGGTTAAAATATTGCCAGTACTTTGGCTTTCTTATTGTTGCTATTCTGTATGCATCTAGAATTGCTACCAAAAAGTCATGGAAAAGGTTTGCGAAAGAGGTGCTGTTTCACTAAATATGGGATGAAGTTAGGGTTTTCCTGCACTATCGATTAGATGATGACTGACATGAGCACTCTATCTCTGTTCAACAGTATACACTCTTACATACCGCTGAGACAAGTTTCAGGGGAAAGTGTTTCAGAAAGACTTTATATAGTACCTTCTGGATTTAACTCCAGAAAATTTTAAATAATACTTTCTTTAATTTGTACTATGTAAAGTTTCATTCTTTGTTCTCAAATGAACATTTTAAGAGAAAGTTTGTTGTCTGTGATCTCATTAGGTCTACTACTGTATCCACAATATAAGGAGAAATTGCATACCTTACCAGATTATGTTTCTAAATGAAAACTTCCTACTTAGATTTTTTACATTTGTATTCTTCATCATTTTCTGTGGCCAGTAAAGAATAAAAGTGATTAAAATATTTAGAGATATTGCTTCATTTTAAATGAAAGAAACTCTGCATTATTGATTTAAGAAAGGCAAACAGAGGTTTTTAATCTTGACTTGAATGATTTGGTGTTGGATATAACCAGTAAAATGTCTACTTTTAGAACTGGTTTAATTCTTTAACATTTTTTTCTCTACATATCTACCTGACTCTTCAGTAGATTTCAGCACTACAAAGTAGAGTTTACTGAAATTGATACTTGTCATATATATGTGATCAACCCTAGTCCAAAAAGGGGTGCAGTCTGTAAAAGAAAAAAAGGATATATGCCTTCCATATACCATCCACTCTGCAAGGGCCAGCTACAATGCTGATCAGGACCAATAAGGATCATCCTTCAGGAAGATAAAGGGAATGAAAACTGCTTAGCTGAATTGTATTGAAATGTGAAATTCTTTATTCTTATGCATATCTCTTAAACATTATTTAAAGAAGTGTAGAAAATATTCAGAAGCTAAGACAGTGCTGGTGTAGGTCTTCAGAGTCAATCAAACGGAGTCTTGAAATCTGTGTGCATTCTTGGGGATTTACGTAAAGATGTATTATCTTGTGTAGTTTACATTGCTTTCAATGTCAATGTAACGTCCTAACTGGCATACATGCAGTTGTATGGGTGACTTCACTGGGGTTTAGCGCATATGAATCTCCTGCCAAATTTTGCTACACGCAAGAATATTTCCAACATATTTGTTACTCCACTGATTTTCTTTTTAAATTGCACCTATTCCTAAGTTTTACAAATGCTTATTGCACACCTGCCTTTAGGAAAGAGCAAAATAAGCAGGTTCATAGAGGGGGCAAACTTTTGGGACAGTGTTAGACAATCTGTGAGAATGACAGAGGAAATGGCTGTGTACCTGTGTACAGCTCTGTGTACCCACGCTGAACTTGGTGGCTGCACAGTTATCTCCAAAGAGTCAGTCCAAACCAGTAGTCAGCAGATGGATTTGGTTCCTTCTTTTAACAGCTGTTGCACTTTTCTCTGCTCATCTCTCAGGCTTTGTTTGAAGGTCAGCAACCGTCTTCTGTCCCTGGGCTCCCAGCCCAGCCTTACCCTTTCCTCTCCCCCGCAGCCAGAGAAGACCCATCCAGTCCACAACATGGCATGCAGTTAAGAAAAATAAAGCATAGAACCCTCCCATATAACTTGGTATGGGAGGTTAAGTTGCCTGTTGTCTGTGATTTTTAAATCAAAACAGCTTGTAAAAGAGGGATTTTTCAAGGACAAAAGTGGGAAGAGAAAAAGACATTTCTAGAACTTTTTGACCCTCTACAGCCTTCTCAAACCTTCATATCCTGTCCCAGGCCTCTCCCACCTTCATAGCCTGGAGAATCACTGAGCTCTACCAGCCCCCAGAATGCACATAGGCCTTTCCTATTCCCTCTTATGCTGCTTCCTGAGTAATCCACTACACACAGGTGTTTCTTGAAGCCCTCTGAGCCTTCCTACCCTACCACATATCCAGTGTCTGATCAAACTCCCATATTTCCCTATCCCAGCTCACTCTCATGTGAAATATCCTTTGCCACCATCTAGTTTTGCCTACATTGTAAAGGTGCCTCAAGGCAGTTCTGAGATTAGTTTTGAGATATACATAGCCAGTCTTTATTCTACCGTAACTCAGATAAATAATTATCTCAAAACAGCATTCATAGAACTCTGAATCATTTATTTTGTTACCAGTCACCAGAAATTACCAGAAGCTTTTAATTCTGGTGCATGCTGATTTGAAAGACTTTCCAAGAATCTTTCTTCTGCACTTTAGATACTGAATTCACAGTAAGTCGTGAACACAGTCTCCCAAGTTCCTCTCACTCCTCTGTAGGGTAAGATGGTCTCACTGCAAAAAGGTTTGGTGGTGAGGGGCTTCACCTTTGGGAGATGCTCCTCTATTCCTAGTCAATACTTGTCTAAGGATTTCAGCTTATTGCCCTATATTAGATGGTATGAACCCAGGCAATTCTGTCTTTGATTATTTGGGGGGGGAAACAGCATATAAAATGATACACTCTTAAAATAACAAAAGTAAAAACTTTTATTTTTCCTTTTCAGTAACTTATCACTCTTACTTTCCCAGTCACTTTGCATCTTGTACCCAGCCTTAAAGCTCTTTCAAACTTCTGCTTTTGTCTTTATCACTGTCCTACTATTTGTTCCAGCCCTAACATGATCATTTTGCACTGTTTCATGCATTTCTGTAACAATTTTTCCAGTGCTGGAATACCATTATAAAATTTAGTTGTGGTATCTGAAGGGAATTGGCAATTAATAAAGATTAGGGAAGTTACTCCTGGAATGTTAAGCAGTATCAAATCCCTCAGTGCCAATACTGAGGTACTCCCAAACTTAAATATTTTGTCTCAGGATCTTATTGCAAACAGTGTCAAAAGCCTTGCTAAAGTTAAGGCAAACAACATCCACTGGTTTTTTTTACCTTGTTCAGAAGGTAGTCACTTCATCAGATTGGTCAGACAGGATGTCTCGCATAAATCCATGCTGACTACTCCCAGTCACATTCTTATCATTAATAAAATCCTTGGATGCCTTCCAGGATTACATGGTCAATCACCTTCCCTGGGACTGAAGTGAGTCTGACCAGCCTGTAATAGCCTGGATCATCCTGCTTGACCTTCTTGAAGATAGGAGTAACATTTGTTTTCTTCCAAGTCTTTGGAACTTCCCATAATATCCACAACTTTCCAAAGATTATCAAGGGTTGGCTCTGCAATAGCATCAGCTAGCTCCCTCAGCACTGGGTCCCATGGATCTGTATATGTTCAGTATCTTTAAATGTTCCTTGGCCAGATCCTGCTCCACTGAGGATAAGCCTTCCTGGCTCCAAACTTTCCATCTGGTCTCAGGGATATGTGTTTGCTGAAGGCAGGTCTTACCAACAACGGCAAAGAAAGTGTGGATTACCTTGGCCCTTTTCATGTTGTAGTAGAGGAATTATACAGAAGCGGCAATTGAACACAGGTTTTCAATGTTAGGAGTCAACAAAACAGAGTTAATATGACATTTAGATATATGGAGATTGGAGGGAAAAGCCAGAAAATGTATATGTGTCAAATACTGGTGAGAACAGTACTAGAATGAAGTACTGAATTCTTATGGTAAAGAATTTAAAGGCAATAGAAAAAGAGTTGCACTTAGGATTTAAAAATTGGTAGGTACTCTACCAATGAGAAGCTGTAAAAGCTTAGCATGATAAAAATAGAGGAGTGGAGAAGTTGGGGACTTAAGCTGTTGAAGATCTTAAATCAAAATCAGACTTTTCAGAATAATTACTTCTTAAGACTAAAAGAATGCCTAAATATTACTCAAGCACAAATTACTGAGCCTATTGGTAGAGGAATTGATCTATAATGTAGCAAAGGTCAAAATAACAATACTGTAAAACTCCTTTCTGTTTAAGTTCTCATAATTTTGAATGGAGATTGAGTGTTACATTCTGTATACAATATGACACCAAAGAAACTGACCTTGATGGAAGCTTTTAATGATAATTGAAGAAAGATGAAACATTTTTATGCTTGACATGACTTTAATATTAGACAGCAGTACATTCTCTGTGTTGTTGAATAAAAATCCTCATGCAATTCTGCAGGCATTGGTAACACTTATGGCTGCACTGGTGACATTTATGGCTGGTGAGACCCCACCTTGTGTACTGCATCCAGCTCTGGGTCTCCCAGCACAGGAAAGACATTGGCCTGTTAGAACAAGTCCAGAGGAGGGCCACCAAGTTAATTAGAAGGATGAAGTACCTCTCTTAACACGGGAAGGCTGAGAGAATTGAGTGTGTTCAGCCTGGAAAAGAGAAGGCTTTGGAGTGACCTAATTGTGTCCTTCCAGTACCTGAAGGGAGCCTACAGGAAGGATGGAGAGAGACATTTTACAAGGGCATGTAGTGACAGAACAAGGGGTAATGGTTTTAAACTGAGAGTAGGTTTAGACTAGACACTAGGGAAAAGTTCTTTACTGTGAGGTTGATGAGGCACTGGAACAAGTTGCACAGAGAAGCTGTGGATGTCCCATTCTTGGGAGTGTTCAAAGCCAGGTTAGATGGAGCTCTAAGCAACGCGGTGTAGTGAAACGTGTCCCCTGTCCACAGCAGGTGGAATGGAATTAGATGATCTTTAAGGTCTCTTTCAAGCCATGATTCTCTGATTCTCTGATTTAACTGATGAAACTTGGGTGTCCACAGTGCTTTGCAGTCTTGGTCCTGTGCTTGCCCAAACAAATATATAGCAACATACTGTCATACAAAGGGCTGTCCACATGCACGCGTTCCCATCCAGTGGAAATCAGCACACAGAGAGGGAGAAGAGATGGTGGGAAGGTGGGATGGATTTTTCCAATCAGGACATGGCTGGGGTTCTCTGCTTGATTCTCTGCTTGATGTTAGAGCACTTCCAAGTTCACTGTATGTGCTAGAATATACATAGAATTGTTAGACTGCTGTTTTCAAATTGCATAATAAGTATATACTTATTGATAATTTCACATATTTCATTTTTCATATTACTTCCAGATAGCTTATATTTGGTCATTTTGTTTTCTACTTACTTTATAGTGCTTAAAAAAACCCTGCAAATATGTGTCAAACTTCAAAAAAAAATTAACACTGCCTTGCATTACTAGGGCAAAACTTTAAATTTAGAATTAGATATCTCAGTCTCTGCATGATGTTTTTGCTTTGGTGAAGACACACTGTTCCTACTGTGATCATGTTCAAGTGCTATAGAATTCTGTTATGATGTTATGCTTTGATAGCTACAAAAACCACAAAAGAAGACCCTTGGTGATTTTTACATTGTGTAGCATACATTTTGGATAAATTTCTAATTCCATTTATAAGTTCACTTAGAGTTTCTTGATCGTAACTGCATTCAGTATTAAAACCTTGAAATTTTAGCAGTTTAATGTTGTAAATATTTTTCCTATAGAATCTCAGCATTGTGTCTTGAACTCACAAGAAATGTTAAAACTCTGACAATAACAGAGTAATTAACAGATGAAACGCTTGTTTAATTAAGGTGTTAATCAGATCTTATTTTGTCATGGAAAGAGGAAGCTGACCAGGTCCACCTCATCCATCCTGCATTAGTGATACATTAATTTAATATCACCACCTTAAGCAGCTTATACACACACACATACAATTTTCTTTCACTCACTCATGCTCTTTCATGTTATTCAGTTTTACATGCTTTACAAGGATAGGTGTGGTTGTTTCTTTATTTCTCTAATTCCCTTGACATGTTCTGTTTAAATTATTCCATTTGGAAGCATAGACAAGTTGATACATGTGCATTAGTTTCGGCACATGTTTGACGTTTATTATTTTAGATGTTTTTTGAGATTATAAGGAAAGATGGCTGCAAAACCAAAATACTATCTAGTCTAATTAAAATATATTACATACCCTTTCTTGTATAGTACACCCTTTCTTGTAATCAGTTTAGTTTATGTATATTTTCTCTTTTATTTAAAAAAATAAAATTAAACAGTTTTAATGTCCTTCTTCATTGTGTTGCTATGAGCAAAAGACATTAAGAAGCTTTTATCTTTGGTACATCACTACATTGTTGACTACCACAGAATAAAATAGCTTTAGCTAATTGTGCAAAATTAAGCAGACCAAAGTTCATATTGTATCAGAATATCATATACTATCTATAATATTGCCATCAAATATATCTCTCATTGACTTGTGCAGATCCAGCAGACAGAGACCTGTATTATGAGAGTGCAAAACTGTATGGTCAGTATGAACTGTCTATTACAGGGCAAACCTTCCTGGGTTTTCCACCTTGAAACTTGTTCTCAAGTTCTTGTATGAAGACTTAAACAAAACATTATAATGAAGAGTTGGTCCTTCAGATTTCAGGTGATATCATAAACCACTATTTTGCTGGAACTCAGAAGCAGAAATACAGTCACTATACTACTTATGGGCCTGTCACTGCTTCTTGGAGCTCTTAAGAGAAATTAAAGTCTTTGCAAAGTAACTGAAAATTAGACTTTCTTGTTTTATGACTTTGTCCTCACTTTCTAGAAGACTAAGTTAAAACAAGAAGACAGTTACTGAAGAGTGCAATCTTGTCACACATTTCTTCCTCATCAAAAAAATAGCAAACAATTTTTAAAGGGAGACACGTTTTTTCTGAATTTTCCATTACAGAGAGGTGCAATGAAAATGTGCTAATCAGAATGCATGAAGAAAACAATGAAGAAAATATGAGTGGGTGATCAATAACATCCAGTTATTTATTGGATTTATTAAACTACCCAAAGAACTGGTATTAGAAAAGGGGGAAAGAAAGAAAGAACGAAAAATTATGAATACAGAAGTCAGGCATTACTGTCATAAAGTCAGGCACATACTGACATGTGATGTTCAAACACAGAACTAGAGACCCTTGAAGTGGCATATCAGCATTACTAAGGTTTTACACAGTACCACTAATCCACCTGTAAAAACTAAGCCTGCAGTAAAGTTTCTCTCATTTAAGATTAAAAAAGTCTTTTTTCCATTAAAGTTTATATGAACTGACTTAGTGGCATACTCATCTTTTGCTTGGCTATTGTATATTGATTTAGACATTGACTACAGAATTTCTAGCTAGACTTATCCAGAGTCACAGATACAAAAGAGTGGACTCCCTCAGCCTCACCAGGAGATACTCAATGGAAGCCAAAACTTTTATAGTGCCAACTTATTCAATTGTTGATATTCATGGTGCTTGAATTCCTCAGCTTTATCTATCATCATCTTTACTCTCCAGCCCTCCAGTCTTTCCACATCCTTTGTACTCCACCCAATGGCTTTGGGGAAGTCCTCTTTCATGTTTTCATACTTAGGGAACCACCATCCCTGCGAGGCTCTCATTATCCTAGGAAAGGAGGTTGCTACTCAGTATGGCATACAGTGAGTCAGTCAAACTGTGTTTACAGACTTTGCAAAGATAGCATTTTTTTTTATTTCCTGTAGGACAACAGCATAGTCAAGTCAGCCTCCTTCCTCATTTTCTCTCATCCCAGTCCTCTCCCTTCTCATCCCCAGGGCTTGAGAGGTTGAGCAAGCCATACAGGACACTGCATGAAAATTCTGATGAAAATAACTACAAAGGAATTACAGGACGGTTAACAAGAGTAAAAGAGGAACATGAGGAAAGACCTGAGTGGATAGATGGGGAGAAATCCAGAAAGGAGAGAAAAGGAATGAGTGAATAGAGTGTGTAAGGTAACAAGATTGGGCAAGAAGCAAAATAAATACTGAAATTATTCAAAGAATATGGAAATACAAAAATAACTAGGAAGTAAAAAAAAAAATACAGCTACATTGAAAAGCCAGCTTAAAATATATAAAAAAAAAATAATCAGTGCTGCAGAAGAAATAAACACTGTTCTGAGAAATGTCACAGCATAAGCTAGGAGCATGATTCACAAAAACAGAGATATGAAAATGAGGAAAGCTGCAAAAAAACCAAGGAGGAAAGTTGCAAAAAGGGAAAAAGAAAGGTAAAATGGAAGGTAGAGGAGGAGTAGTGAAGGCCTTTTTAATGTTTGTTCTGCCTCCTCTCCTTGGTAATGAGCTGTCACTACCTGCGCAGGGAGTGTTTGCCTAATGGAGTGAGCCCCAGGGCAGGCAGGAGTGCCTCAGCTCACCCGGTAGCCAGCACCTCTTCCCATTTCAGGAGTGGTATTCACAGGCTGGAAAGAAACTCCAGGATAATCCCAGCACATGCAAAGCAAAAGGAAGTGTTGGACACCTCCATACCAAAACTCATGCCCCCTCTCCTCTTCTAAACATAAAAATAAAAGAGGTATCTTAGTGATGGTAGAGCTCAAACAACTTTCAGCACTTCTCTCCTGTGTATGTTTAAC
Source organism: Scytalopus superciliaris (assembly GCA_013400415.1). Lineage (NCBI taxonomy): Eukaryota > Metazoa > Chordata > Aves > Passeriformes > Rhinocryptidae > Scytalopus > Scytalopus superciliaris. Next base: position 1,279,693 of record VXBX01006700.1, on the reverse strand, counting down.
ATTGAGTCCCGGAGTGCTGTTGTAAATGGGATGGGGAGGCCCCGTTTTCTTCATCAGCTGTACTGTTTTCAGCTGGTATAAAACTGCTGTCCTCATGGTAGTGACTGCCTTTTAGCTTCAATTGACATCCTCTGCTGGCTAAAAGGGTACTGCAGAATTGGGTCAACACAGTGATTGTGCATTATTCAGCAGTCCAACTGATTTAGTTTAAGTAGTTTCCAGTCTGTAAGCAGGTAAGTAGAGTGTGAGGAAAACAAAGTTCAGGTTAGACTTGTCTTGTCTACAGAAGGCAAATTCAAGGGTCTGTACCCTCATCTAGTATATGCATATATTGTTATGACTTAGGTTAGCTAAAAAACAAAACACCAAAACACCCAAACAAACAAAACAGAGATGATACTATATGGGTTTTCTCATGGGTTTTTTTTTTTTCTTGATCTTCATGTGAACAATGTTTAGTCACATAAGAGCGTTAAACTCCCCACGTATCTCAGGCATGTGGACGCAAGTGAACCTGTCATCTCATACTTACTAGAACTGGGCAAACATACAGGTGGTTCCCATAAGCTTATCTTCTCTTTGAATGTGCTATAGCACATTTGAATTTTCCACTCTTTAGCAGCAGAATACCAGGACAGGATTTTATAAGTGGATTGTATTATTAATTCTAATTAAATCAGAAACATATAATTTTAAAAGAAATGCATTCAATTGGTTAAAAGATGTTTTGAACAAATTTAAGAGAGTTGCAGCAACTGATATCTTTTCTGATGAGTTCAGCAAGGCAAGCTCAGTCATGCCAGCTTGGTGAGAAAGCTGAACCTCACCCAGCTGTGAGATTTTGCACTGGAACCTCAAAGCATCATGAGCAATTACGTTTGAATGTGGGCAATCATTGTAGCTAAAACAGAAAAATACTTGGTATAGGTGAAAAAGTAACCTACTGAAAGTTAGCTTAAGTGTTGTGGTTATCTTTTTACCTAAGCAAGTCATTTCTGTGTGCACGTAACATGCCCAGTCTTTGCATGGGTGTAAAAACAGGACTGGGGGTTGCTCTCCCACTCCAGAGCCACCCTGACTTGCCCTGCCTGGGATGGCAGTGGAGGGAGGGCCAGCACAGGTTGTGGCAATGGAGTCAAACACAACTCTGGTTCAAGAACAGCACCAACTGCTTCCAAGACATCCTGCTTACATGTAAATACAATCTGCACCACTAACAGTTTTAAGAGTCAGCCTCCTTCAAAAGCAGTAAGAAGGCAGAGCTGCCAGGTTTCCCTGTTCTCAAGGCTGACTCTGATGCAGTGTGGTGATAAAACAGCGCTCAGGAAAAAAAGATGAAACATCTGGCCAGGTATTTATGGCACTTAGGAGTAACTTTTAGCAGAGACTTCCTGCATATGCAGACTAATGTGACAAAAGCATATCTTTGAGGGCTGCCATATTTCCAGTCATTAATGATTTCATTTGAGTGATTACCTACTATGACCTATTAAGTCCTTCCTTCAAGGTGCAGGCTAGAATTTTTGTGGGAAAGGCCTAAACACCTGTGATATACTTGGTTTTCTGCCAGGGCAATCATGTAGGTATATAAGAGAAGTATTTACAGGTCAACATCAGCAAAGTAGTCAAGCAATAGTAATAAGAAAAATAAGAGCAAAGTAGCTATTATTTTAACTTCTATAGGTGAGTGGACAGAACTAAAAAACCTGGCTCAATGTATACTTAATTTGAAAAACTCTCTTAACTTTCACTTCTTTGGGTCATCTGTCACATCTTGGAGTCATCACCCTTTCCTTCATGTTTTCTGTGTCAAAAGCTAATATTCAGACACCTGTCTGAAAATAAATTCCATATATTTGTAATAAGAAACATTCATTAAGGTTTAAAATAAATCACATTCCTGAATGTGAAATGTGGAACTTCTTGATGTAGGTTCATTTCAAGACCTTTCTAAAATGGACAATATTTGGTATCATAGTATTACCATTAATTAGATAAAACCACGATGTTTTGACTACAGTTATGCAGAAAAATATCAAAAATCACTTCCAAATAATAGACTTTTTCCAAGGGGTTAATTGCAGGGAACAAAGTGAAAGCAAATGCTTAAAGATCGGAATTCTAACAAGAGTGTCATTTTGAAACAACTATTTGTTTTGTTTTGTTATTTATTTCTTTTTTCCACCAGTGCCATTGTTTTAAAGTGCTGTTATTAAACAGTTGCCTGGCAGTAATATGCTCCAGTGCAAAGTCTAGACCTTCCAGTACAGATTTTCAGATGAAGTCTTCTATTTTCAGTATGTATTATGTTCCATTAGTTGTCATGATGGTATTCATGTGCCCTTTGACACTTTGTCCGAAATATACGGTTTCTTCTTGCATTAAATTATAAGATACGTTTCAGTGAAAGGAAAAATTACATCCCCATGTTAGCATATGTATAGAAATGGAACACTTAAAATCTGATACTGAATGGAAAATACATAATTACATCAGATATACCACAATCATTTGCCTTTCAACCACCACCTCTTCATCAGCTTCCTTCTTGTCAACTCTTTGTCACTGAATAGCTTTCCATTGTAACAAAAGTTTCAAAAACATTCTCCAAACTGACAAAATGTATAAGGTTTACTTTTCCCCCAAAATAACTCGACACAAAAGAACTATTCTGTAGGAAAAATGTAATCATTTGGAATTGTCCAGTTTTAAAACAGCACATTTATACTGTAAGCAGAGTAATATTGTATTTTCGTAAGTTTTTTTCCAGAACAAAGAAAAGCTGATATTATCATTGTTGCTATTGTCTCTTATGAGAGCTACGTAATTTTAAAATCGTTTATGTTGTAAATATGGTATTAAAGACTATATACATGTATAGAAATAGGTATCTTGCATGATTAAAGGAGAGATAAGGAAAAGTACATGAGTTTATACTATTTCAACACTTAATCCGTAGTTCTAATTTATTTTTTATTCTATTAATAGGTAGTTAAGTATCAATTTTCTCCAGATAGCTTTCATTTATGTTGGTAAATACTTTTAATAGTCTGAAGATGTTAGTGCCCTGAAAATAATCCATGTGAATACTAAATTATTACTTTTGCATGCCCTCAGGAGAGCTTTCTATTTATATAAAATAAAAGAAAAGAATAACACTGTTTCCTATATTCAGTATTTTCTGAAAACAAAATGATGAATTCTTGTTATTGGACACTCAGTTACCAGTTCAAAACATTCATAACAAGCCATAGCTATAGTTGCTGTCTATGTAATTAATATATGGCTATGTATAAATATATCACCTTCTGAAGTCATATTCTAGCTTTCAAAGGTGAGATGCAACTTTAATTTTTACAAATCAATGTACAATCTTGTATCAAAGATATTAAAATATTTTGCCATGGAGTATTTGAAGTATTAATGTTGACTTATAACACATTTTAAATACAAAGGACATTAAAAATATCAAATTTTTCTAGTCTGAGGAACATTAAGCTTGTTCTTTTCTGGAGGTGCCCAAACTCTTTATGCCAAGATGAATTTGGGAGGAGGCACAAGAAGGGCTCCATGGAAGACCTGAGCAGGGCTGACCACACACTGTGCCCACAGAAGACCAAGGCAAATAGGCATGTACTCAACTAAAAGTAGTAAGGGATCCTAATTTAATGCCTTGCCCAGAATTAAGGCCACATATTTTTTATTTCCTCTGCAACTGTACTAAATATCAGGTTAATTGGAGTGGACCTATTTTTCCTATGGAGGTTGAGCCCAGCTTGGTCAGGAACAGACAATGTGAGGAATCAAGCAGGAATTTAGTGATTAAAACACTCAGAGTTCCTAGTCCTAATAGCCAGCACCTTCTCTGCTTTTAATTTATAGATTATTTGACACTAACATATAGTAGTTATGGGCTTGATGCAGTTTACAGAGTCTGACCTTTGTAAAATAATAGCCCCTTCTGACCTTAAAATCTATGATAGGTTGATGCCTTTGAATAAGTCATACTCCTAACTTCTTAAAACTTTTTTTTACAAACAAGATAAAAATGGAGTGTAATAATTTATGTTTTCATCTTAAAAAAATTATACTGCTGGGAGGGTATTTGAATTTCAGTGTTCTGCAATCAAAGATCACTTGTTGCTTCCTTTCTGTTTATTTAGCTTTTTTAATTTCAATGTAAATAAACTGAAATTGTGAAGGAGTTTTAGAAAAGCCCTATTTCTAATATATTCCTTTTTTGAAAAAAATGGGCTACACAAGAACTGGGTTTATGTAGTTAATCTATCATTGCAAGATATTGTTAGCTAATTTTATGACATTTGAGACTTCATAGAGTAAAAAAACAGTTTTATAAGAGGTTAGGGATTTTTTTCTGGCAAAAAATAAAGGTAGTTCATGAAAATTCTGTAGAACTGAGGATTCTTCAGCATTCTGTGGGTTTATTGTTGAGGACCAGAAGACTTTATGCAAAAGAACTAATGTGAAGAGTTATGCTTTTTACTGACTAAGAAGAAGCAATGTTCAATAATTACATGCTTGTACATACTATGTTCTTGATTTAAAAGTTAGTTCCAGTGTCAGGTGAATAGTTAAAATAATCACAATATGACGAAGCTCTTTTCCTGCAAGAAACCAGCCCTATGGCATGGAAGAAAGTATGTTATTGATGTTTCCCATGGGCTGCAAGCCCAAACACATGAAAGGTTATACATAGTCCATTTTATAATGTATTATTTTCATATATTATATGCTGTGAATATTAATGCAATTTAAATTCAAGCATGCTTTTGTCCTCTAGTTTAACAAAACATTTCTTCACATGATAAATTGTAAGTCATTGAGATTAGTAGTAGTTCTTATGCACATCCTTAAATGTTTTCAAGATTAGGACATTTTGGGAGGTTAGGGAATTCAAGAAGATTATTTACATATGTCTAACAAATATTCTGATATTGCATAACATGCAAAGCTGAATAAGATATTGGCAGAATATGTGTACCTAGTGACAGTGAGAATCCGTGCTGAAATATCTGCCTTTCTTACCATCACTTGAATCAAAAGATGAGTAGTGATGAAAAAAAAAAGAGATATTGTATGGAACAGAAAACCAGAGTACCTAAATGTCACACAGGGACTGAGGAATTTTGAAAATAATTTTATTTCACATTCATATGACTGGTAACAACAAAAGAAATCAGAAAAATTCTTCAGTGCCCTGAAATTAGGCATGTACAATTTTAAAAACTCATTCTCTTCTCACCATTAGAGAAATGTCAATATGTGAAGAGGTATCTGCCATGCTGTAGTTGCTTGTAAACTAGAAATTACAGGCAAGAACGGATTTTCAATTAAAAATAGGCAAGTTGTTACACTTTTAATGTAATACTGAAAGGAGTATTTCATCAATAATTTAGCTGCCTTAACTGGTGTCACATCAGTATTGTAAATTAAGCAAGTAGTTTCACTGTTAATGTAAACTAAGTCATTGGAGATATTATGCACAGCACAAAACTTAGACCTTCCTTCAATGGGCATAAACTGATGCGAATTATCTCTCTACCCTATTCACCTACACATGCATTGCATTTGGTTGGAGAGCTGGAGTTCAGAAATCAAAATCAGATTACATTTATCAGCTTTTATACTCAGCTGTAAGTAAGCAGTTATTAGTATATTTAAATTTATACCTTTTTCCTAATAGGACAGATATTCTTATACAAAAGTAGTCCCATACACTCCCTGATATCTGCATGATAGGAAGTAATCCTGGCCTTTGATTTGTCCAGTCACCACAGAAGAGAAGAAATGTATGTGTCCAATAATAAAATCAGGAATATACACAGTATGGTGAAAGTTTTGGGGATAACGGTTTTTGGGGACATGGTTATCCCAGGCATGAAATAGAGCCACACAGTAATAACTACCTTTTTCCCTAGGAAGATGTCAATTACACTTTGCCTTTAACAACGATGAAGTTCTTTCACATCTCTTATTAAGCAATATTACATATCCAACATTTAAATGTATGTTGTTGTATTGTGAGTTGTTGGCTATATTTCAAGATCATATTATTCTTGGTCTCAGCAGGTATACAGAAACTCTGTCAAGCAGTAGGACAAGAGGCAATGGGCATAAACAGATGCACTGGAAGTTCCACCCGAACATGAGGAAAAACTCCTCTACCATGCAGGTGACCGTGCACTGAAACAGGTTGCCCAGAGACGTTGTGGAATCTTGCTCAGTGCAGATATTCAAGAACTATCTGGACCCAATCCTGTGCAATATGCTCTAGAACAGCCCTGCTTGAGCAGGAAGGTTGGACCAGATGAACCATTGTGGTCCCTTCCAGCCTTAATCATTCTGTGATTCTGTAATTGGCTGTGTTTAAAAATAACACCTTTGAGAAAGGTGTCCTGTACTTGAAAACCTTGAAGACAACAGAAATCTCCCTGTGTGACCCTCATAAAATTAAGTATTTTTATTGTATATGTCCAATATAACATTTATCTTGGCAAGTAAAGCATTTTAAAGGAAAGTAGGCTATACCAGTCCATTTATGTAAACACTGACATATGAACATCAACATACCCATGCACACTGAACTTACGGCACATATCAACAGAGTGATTTTAAAACTTGGTGTATGAAGATATGTCCGTTACATTATATATCAACATGAATATTAGGGCTTTTCAAACACAAATGTAGTTTGTGTCATATCTACCAGGATTTCTAAATGTCCATTTTATCCGAAGTGCTACAAACCCTTATTAGAGGTGCACAATAATTTTAAATAACTTTTAGTAGTATCATAGAATGGCCTGTGTTGGAAGACACCTTAAAGACCTAGTTCCAGCCCCACTTCCATGGACAGATCCACTAGATCAGGCTGCTAAGAGCTCCATCCAGCCTGGCTTTGAACATTCTCAGGGGTGGGGCATCCACAATTTCTCTGGGCAACCTGTTCCAGTGCCTCATCAACCTCACAGTGAAGAATTTTTTTTTCTAATATCTAATATAAACCTACTCTTTTGCAGTTTGAAGACATTCCCCTTTGTCCTGTCACTACATGCCCTTGTAAAAACTCTCTTTCCATCTTTCTCGAGGGCTCCCTTCAGGTGCTGGATGGCCACAATTAGATCACCCCAAAGCCTTCTCTTTTTCAGGCTGAAAATTACCAATTCTCTTAGCCTTTCCTCATAGCAAAGGTGCTCCACCCCTCTAATCAACTTGGTGGCCCTCCTCTGGACTCACTCCAATTACCTCAGATTGCAATCTTTTGAATTCTGAATTTTAAGTTTAATAAATACTACTCTAGCAAACATTTTGTGCCTCTAAATTGGTGGGGAAAAGTTGCTTTTCAAGGTACAGCATCTGTTGGCAGTCTTGTGCATTGCCCAAGAGATGCTCTGTGAAGGTCTCAGAGGCTGGCAGGAAACCATCCCTCTCTTTGTTGAACTTCATTGTTCTCTTTGAAGTCAGAAAGAGTTTGGCCATCTTTGTCAGGAGAAGGACTCTTCAAGTGCTTCTGTGTAATAGCAGATGTAATTTTTCCTTTCTTTGGAAAAGTGGGATGTTGCTTCTGTTCCCAGCTACCTCCCCTAGTGCAGGACCAGAGCAGTGTACCATCTGAAAGCACTTGTGCCACATTTTTCAGGGAGACTAATTATAGCTCAAATAAGCTATAGGGGGATGTTCTTGTGGTATCTCAGAATGCAGTTCTGTACCATTCCCTCAAATGAATTTTATACCAAAGGTCTGGTCTAGATACATCCAGGCTCATTAATCAAATCAGACCACATAAATACTTACATTTTTTTTAAAAATGAAGACAGAAGCCACACCTCCCCCTGGGTAGCAGCACATCTGCTAAAACCTTTATCCCAGGGAATGGGCAGTCAGGTGAAATCTTAACATGACTCACGTGCTCTTGCAACTGAATTATTCACTGTAGGTGTAGTCACCGTACAGAAGCTTGCCTTGCCTCTCACTTCTGCAAGACCAGATTTTGAAATGGTAATAGTAGTATGCACATGCCAGAAATACTTTATCAGATATTTCAGATTCATGAGGAAATTTCATCTGTTGTAGTATTTCCTAACTGTGTTTAGTACTTTAAAGCTTTTGATCTCTTTATTTCATATCAAGATTCTGAAAAATAATTAGTAAACTCCTGTATGGTTTCAAATATTACATCTGCAAACTCTCATGTGTTCCTATGAAAAGGAACAACAGACAAACCAAGAACAGTGACTCATATGTTACATTGCTTATCTCTTACAGATCCAATTTTATTCACAGATCAGTAGGGTCTACCTAGACCTACTTATATAGAACTACCATTATATGTTTTTCCTATTAATTAGGCCAACAACTTTGGACCAGCTACAAATTTTTTGCAATATATGCATGAGATCAAGAAAGATACATGTCTTGGAAAACTGTAATGGAATTCCAATTTAAACAGTAGTCTTAGTTCATGGTTGCCAATACGTAAGTCACTACTCACTAATCAGTAGAAATAAACAACATGGCAAACAGTCTGTGTAAACAACTTCTTTTCCAAAAAACTTATCCTCTGGCAACACAGGTTCTTTAAGACAGAAATTCTTTTTGAAAATTGTGATTATACATTCTCTTACTAAAGTAGGACTCTTAAAACATCTTTAAGTCATGCACATTGAAGTTCAATAGGCTGACAATAACAGTTCTAATTCATAAGTTCTAGCAATTTTCAAGGGGAAGTGAGTAATTTATAAATATGAAAATATTTCTTTATTTTTCAGATGTTTGTTAGCTTCTCTCTCCCACTGTCCTACTGCTTTCAATGCTGGAGATTACAATCCTAATTTCACAGATATCAAACGTAAAGGCATGCTTTTATTCCTTTGGCTTTGTGAGGAAGCTTCACAGTTAGCTTCAAAGAGAGATACAAATTAAATGTATTTCATAGATAACCTTTCAGAAACAATAATAAGACGATTCTCCTCAAAAAGACTTGTGATATATGTTAGGTTATTGTCATCATTTTCCAGGCATAGATTGCTTTTCAAATTTTACATTCACACACACACACACACGTCCTCTCTAAACCGAAACCCAGCTTTCCCACAGGATTACAAAATTTCATCGAGAAAAAAACAGTAACAGACATCTCAAAGTTTCTTCTTTTAACACTGCCAACAGTCCACTGTCTCTCTATCCCCCACATTTCTCCAGGCTTGCAGCATTTTGTGTTCATTCACTGCTTCAGCCCCCTATGTCCCCTGCCCCTAACTCCCCTGGAAATCCACTCTGTCATCCCCATTTTGATTCGAATCAGGTTCTCCTCTAATGAGCCAGAAAATAAATGACAGGAAGTGATTCCATCTCTTGGCTTTCTCCTATGACGATTATCCCTGTTTCCTGGGTCAGTGTGATGGAAATTGTGCCTCTCTCGCCCTGCTTATTGAGTGTGTTGAAAAAAATAAAAGGCTCAGTGTGGGAAAAATAAAGAGAAAAACACAAGTATATGGGAAAGTCCTGGGAATGTGGAAGCTCATCATGCTCAGCTTGTTGCGTCACTGTAGAGAGCCCAATATTGCAGGGCTTATTCAGGACTGTAGGGATGGATCTCAGCTATGGAGACTTCATGCATTTCCATTGTCTAATGAACAGGCCCTCCTCCAGCCTTGGGTAATTAAGAGCGGGATATTGCAGGTTCTCATGAAGTGCATTTTTTATATAGATAAGTATAAAATCAGAGTTCAGGCTGGGTTAGAAAGTGACTGGGAGAAACTGAACACTCAGGCAAGCCTTGTATTTCTTGGCATGGGACTTAAGCTCAGCTTAGAAGGTGGTGCTTCCACTGGTGCAGTTTCTTTCTATTAATTTCATACACGGGGGAATAGGTTCGAATCCATTTAATTCTGTTTAATAAACAGTTTGTGTGGTTTAACGAAATATAGATTATGCTTGATTATGTGCTTTTTTGACTACTTTGCCACTGAGAGAATGACTTACTAGTCCTTTTGCTCTTGCTTTTCTACTACAGACTTGCAGAAAAAACTTCAGTTCTTAGGAGAGAGACCCAAGCTGGGTTGGAGTGCAGAAAGGATGTTTAAGGCCATTTCTCAGAATTGGGGCGTATGCTGCAGCTATGCATGCTCCTTCTTAGCCCTGTGTTTGAAGCACCACCTTTGCCAGGTCCATAGCTTCACCGGATTATGCTCTGGTGCTGTCTTGGCTTGTTTCAGTTTGCTCAGAGGAACCAACTGTACTTGTCATTTGGCACTGTGGTTATTGTTCAACTTCATTTCCAGTACCATTAGTTGAATCCTGTAATTTTTCAGCATTTTTCTTTCACTTTTCAGCCTCTTTTTGGTTTGTTTGTTTTTTTGTTTTTCTGATCTGATTTGAAATACCAACACAGTGTGTTTGAAAATATGACTAAAAAAAGTGATTTCCACTCCTCAGTTATTTTTTTCTACACAGCATATTGTGTGAAATGCAAATGCTTATTAGGTTATATTTTCTTCCTTTCAGTGGCTGCAGTGTGAAGTAAACACATTTTGTGTGAGTCTTTATGTGCCCTCAAGTATAGAGACTGAGTGATGCGCTGTTGGTCATTCAAAGTTATTTCTTCGTTGTTTTGTTTTTCCTATGAATACCAAACTATAACAAAGGATAAATCTCTATAATTATTAGCTGAAATCTCAGTTTTCCAACCATAGTCTGGGTGGCACGAGAGAAGCAAAATTTACAAACAGTCTGTAGTTTTTACTCATTTTTTCTGGTTTTACATATAATTATTTTTATCCTTTTCATCTATGTCTTTTTGAAGACAGCTGTGCTAAAATGCATAATTTGACAGGTTCCTACTTGCTTTCATGACATTAACTTCATTTCAGTCATGACAGCTTTTTCTAAGGATTAAGCTTTATATTGAGGTCCAGTTATGATTTACAGTTTTGCAATTTCATGCTGTATTTTTTTTTCAAAGTATTTAAAGACAGCAATAAAATACTGAAAAGCAAAAACAAAGATTGCAAGTATCTGGTATGCTGTACTGCATTGCACACCTTTCACCCAGCCTGTAAATGTACCTCATTAACATGATGGGTATGTGCTTCTGCTTGCATTTGTTTGTTTCTCATACATTTCCAACAAAATACTTTTCAGGAGACTGTTATAGTTCAGTATTTCTCTTAACTAGGGTATTTCCTTTCTTCTCTGTATACCTTTAAAACTAACCTGAATGACTCATTTCATGATGTAAAATTAGTTTGCTAATAAAAAAAATCAAAAAGTGAAATGATACTGTCAAGCTAGCAAGTTATACATTTTCTTTCTGATGTTGCACAACACTTTTGGCACAGTCAGACATGACATGTTCATTGCTGCTAACTGCAGGTGTCTTGTATATTAGCTGAAAAAACAAAATCAAAATCAATTGTTCATGCTGAGAAGGAAGAAGATTGTAACAAGAAAAAGAATCACAGGTTTAGATTCTTTTTGAAAAGGATTAAGCTCTAAAACACTAAAGTCATAAATGTCATGACACAAATACCAGGAATAGTGGTCAGCATCATATTTTGAGGTAAGTGATTTATAGATGCTGTATAAGCTAGCAGTAGTTTAAATCTTTAATATCAAATTCTAGCTGCCCCAGCAGACAGCATATGTCTTCATATGTCACATCTGAGTGGCCTTGGGAGCATGTACAGGATTGCAGAATCTGTGCCCCAGCTGTTCAGCAGATTAGCCTTGTCAAAAGCCAACTGATGCCTGAAGCACAGTGGGCAGAGTGTATGTTCTGTACCTCCCCAGTGTGCTGTATTGGCCAACTGCTCCTAAGTAGGAATGGAGGATGAATTCACAAAGTAAGGAGAGCAAAGAAGAAGGCTAGGGAATGCACAAGCCCCATTGTTTGCAGAGGAAAGGGCTGGTTTAGCACTGCCCTGAAATTTTAGTCTTCTGTTTCTAGAAAAGTGTGGTTTTCCCTGCAATTACTCCAATTTGGCCTGAAGACTGTAAATAGAAATGGTTGAATTAAAGCAAATTAAGGCTATAATCATGCAATCCTTACTAGTTTGGAGCAAGGCAAAAGCTATAAATTCAAAAACTAATTTTCCAGGCCAGTTGCAAGCAAAAAGGAAAGAAATTCAGGTCATAGGAATTCATCATTTTTAGATGTGAACAGCTCATATGCACATCAATTCTCACCTCCTGTATTTTGTGAAAATCAGTGGTCTTCAAAAAATATTTTGAAAAAATTTTTCATGACAGTATTTCTTCTTGGAAAAGTTTGCTCTACCTGTGAATCAAGTGAGCTTCAAATGTCCTATTAAATCCCACCTCCTACAGGTAACCTTTTTGACCTCCTCTGTCTCTTTACATCTATTCCTGTGCCTAATCCTTAAATAGTTAGTCTTGCAGTTGTTCAAAGTAAGCTCCAAATTTCTCAGGGCGGTAACCTTGTCTAAATTTGTGTTTGTAAAGCACCATCCACGCACTCTGCACCTGGGGCACTATATGGACAGTAAATGATGGTGAACCTTCTTAGTGAATAACAGAAATGTCTAAAACTCTCATTCAGTTTACTCATTAAAAAAAAATCAGCTTTTAAAGTTAACAATATAAATTATGGTTGGAACATAAATATGACTGATACTAAAGGTATTTTAATGTTTCTGTTTATACAAGTAAAGTGAATTCAAGTGTAATAACTGCAAGCAGATTTCAGTATAATTATCATTTATCTTTCAAAACTATTTATTTTTCTAGTTGTGTTACTACTACCATAAAGTAAGAAGGTATTGCCATAAAAATGTCATATTTTTAAATATAATTTGAACTTCACAAAGAAGGAATATATGTAAATCAAACGTTTTGCCTGAACCAACAACAACAACAAAAAAATGCACCTACTGTTCTGGGTTGTAAACTCATAACTCCACAAAATTTCAATGCAATTATTTCCTCAGGAAGTTGCTGTGCCAAAGATTGCTGTAGGGCTGTATGAGCTTGTTAGGAATGTGCCTGACACAGTGTATACCTACATTGTTCATATACACTTCCATGGATTCATTATTGACCACTATCAGAGAGACGGAACTGGGCCAGCAGTGATCGGATTCAGTACAGTTGCTTTTACAGCCTTAGATGCCTGTGGAGAACTTCAGCTCATCCTACAAGATGCAGAGCAAACAAGTAAAATTAAGACAAAACTGCTCTTCGGTAATTGTTCCTGATACTTTTGCAAGAACCAACACAATTTAGAAGACTTACTTCCATAGGAAAAAAAGCCTGGAGATACTTTTTCAGTCTTATCTGACCTTCTGCAACAAACCTCATTGTATTTGATTTTAATCTCACTTTACAAATGAGAAGCAAACATAATGGAAATTAATGGAATGTCATAAAACTGGATTTTAAATTAGAATTGGGCCAGTAACACTGTTTTAGAGGATTGTAACACAATTGACTTCAAAGACCTGTCTATGACCTAAATGTGAAGATACAGGGAACTTGCTCTATTGACTTATTTGAGATATTAGTTTGAAATTACTCAGAATTTAGAATTTTATTCTACTTCAAACTCAGATTTTAATCCAGCCTAATTACAGTATTATAAAGATGTTCAAAATACAATGAAAATCACAAAGGTCAATTCAACATGCAAGTACCAACGTAAGCCAAGTTTATCTAGTGCTGTGTTTCCTGGGATTTATCACACTGTACAAAGTTTGCAAAGTTTCTGTAGCTTTGGTGAACATCTCCTATGAGCTGCAATGTGGGGACAATGTGATTGCCAGAGCTCAATTTCCAACTTATCCTGAGGCCTTTTTATGCTTACATACGCCCCACCTACAAATGTGCTTAACTAAAAGGCTGGTACTTATGAGTGACGTTCAGTCAGCATTTTCACACGATTAGCTTGCCAATTAAAAATGGGCTTGGTACTGAGTTTAGAAGTTAACTTAGATACTCCTAGCTTGGGCAGAGAGTTACTTTCAGGCAGGGTGAGGCCAAGTCTGATTTTGTAGGTGATGTCACACCTGCTTGGAGAGACGCCGTGACTCGCCGGGGAGCTGGCGTGGCCTCGGACAGAGCACTCGCTGCCTTCCGCCCTTCTCAGCTCGCAGACAGAGGCAAAAGCACCGCTGTGGGACAGAAGCATGACTTTGATCCAGCGAGTGGCTGCAACTTCACCCCGTGCCTCTTATTTGTTTACTGCGGTTTCTTTCACATCCTCAGTGTTACTGCCATACTACCTATGATGGTTTCTTTTAAAAATCAATTTCCATCATCAGTTTAAATTCTTTTTAAGAATTACTCTGGGCATAGCCTAATTGCATGTTGTTTCCACTGTGAGAGGAAAACTGTATGTGTCTCGGATTTGATGACTGTAGAGTGTAAGAAGGAAGATTTACAGTACTTTAAGTATATTAATTGTATATATATATTTATACTAAGAGAAAACAAAATAGCACGGTGACTTTCCACTAGGTGATGTACACACAGGACAAAACAACAGCTGTTTGTCTTTAGAAATGTACCTCTGGGTATTATTTGGGGAAAGAAAATGCTTATCTTTGAGATCAAAAGCATTAAATTATCTAGGATATAACAGATTGTTGAGATGTGGTATTGCACATTGAAAATGCACACTTCAGTCTGGGAACAAATTGGTTATTGAATGTTTCTAATTATACATATGTATGTGACATTATTCAATTTGTGCAAATAATTGTGATAACTGTCAATACAAATTAGATGTTTGTCATTTGCACATGTTGTGTCTGATATTTGGTTTATATGCTTACACACTAACATGTGAGATGTTGCAACACAAGGGGCTCCCTTCTCCTCGACTTCCTCATGTAATAAACCCAAAAATGTTTGGATAATCAGAAAACAGAGTTTGATTATTTTTAACAATTTTAACAATAGTCAGTACTAATATTCTGAATTAGTCTAATTAATAATAATGAAGAAAATTATATTCCCTTATCACTGTCCAAATCAAACAACAATACAAGTTCTCCCAGTGGCACTCTTGCAGATATCACTTGTCAACACCTCCTACTCTTTGCAATTGCTTGAAGGGCCTTATCTTTTGTACAAGATGAAACTTGATTCCTTTACATTTTCCCATTTCAAAGCAACATGTAGTGAAAGTTAGAAACTCTCTGAGATCTACATTTTTCACATTTTCCCTGTCTCTGTCGTTTGTGCCCTCTTACTTAAGTTAAACATAATAAACATATTTTTCAGAGAAAATAACATTCTGAAGAACCTCTGCACATATGTCTCTGGCAATCTCACTGCTTTAGCTTTCTTTAGAAACACACTCCAGACCTTTTCAGTGGAGGTATTATGTTTTCATGGTGTTATAGCAGTTTCTGCAATACTGGTGTTTCCGCAAAAAAAAAAAAAACAACCAATAGTGTTAATGGGAATCAAAGATTGCCAGGCATATTCTGGTAACTACTCCCACCAGTAATTTTATTACTTTCAAAGGCTTATTTTTTGTTCTCCAAAGATTACATGTTGTTATTCTTAATCAAGCTCTGGAAATAGTCTGTACCACTGAGACTAAAAGTACCTCTTTGGTGCCTGCGGTAAATATTTTATCATTTGTTTAAAATGTATATCCTGTCTGAAAGATTTTTTTTAAATGCATTCTGTTCATAGAGACAGAGAACTAATAGTGGGGAAAAAAAATTTCCACACCAATTCATACAGATTAACCAATGCAGACAGAAACAAAACCGAAAAAGTGTATGTAAACCTGCCATGGTGAGGCTCCCTGTATACCAAACTGCTCAGCTCTGATTGTGAAAGCAGAAACAAGGTCCTATAGCTTTTTTCTTTGTTGACAATGAAATCTGTGAGCTAATTTCTGTCTAGTCATTACATTGACGCTGTACATCAATAAACTACAGAAGGCAAACACACCCTGTCAAATATAAGTTATTCAACTAGCATCTATTGTCTGCAGATCTCTGAAGTTAGTGGTGCTGTGCCTGGAGTGTCACTCAACAGAAACACTCTATCTGCCTCCTTCATTGCATCAGGATTTTTAAATTAATCATGGAAGGCTGCATTAACCACTGCTTCATGCAGAAGCTTCTTCCTTCCATCATTGATGCTGGTTTTTTCAGTCAGTCTCACTGTGTGAAGCACATTCACTGACCAATGTCAATCATATATGTTCAACTTGTGTATTCAATGACACATTCAGGGCTTTGCTGGCCTGAATATTTCATTGGTTTGCAAGGTTACGTAATGATGTTTCAGAGACAGATCATGATTAGGAATGATTTTTAAATTGCCTAATACTTCTTTTTTTTTCATTTAAAAACACTTAAAATAGGAATAATAGTCTTGTAAACCACTCTACACTAGCTACTGACAGTTGTCTCACTCCTGTTGCCAGTTTGGCTCAATAGTTGTGCTCCTTCCATGTATACTAAATATAGCTTTAAGACATGAATATTTATTTTTGTTTTAAAAATTTATTAGTAGGCCTAGGAATTATCAATAATGGGGTCAGTGGATAGATATGGAGACCAGTGATAAGTGACATTCCTCAGGAAGCTGCTATAGGGACCAACACTGTTTAGCATCTTTGTCAGTGACATAGACAGTGGAACTGAGTGTAATCTCAGCAGGTTTGCTGATAACACCAAGATGAGTGGTGTGGCTGACACACTGGAGGAAAGGGATGCCATCCAGAGAGACCTTGACAGGCTTGAGAGGTGAGCCTGTGCAAACCTCATGAAGTTCAACAAGGCAAATCGTAAGGTCCTGCACCTGGGCCAGGGCAATCCCAAGCAGAAATAAAAACTGGGCAGAGAATGCATTGAAAGCAGCCCAGAAGATAACGACTGGGAGACTGTTGGCTGATGAGAAGTTCAACACTGGCCCAGAAATGTTTTGGATGCTCTGTCCCTGTAAGTGTTCAAGACCAGATTAGATGGGACTTTGAACAACTTGGTCTAGTGAAAGATGTCTCTGCTCATGGCGATGAGGGTTAGAACTAGAAAATCTGTAAGACCCCTTCCCAGCCAAGACAGTCTATGATTCCATGGTGAAAAGAAGATCATAATGGATTTAAGGTAATACAGAATAACACTGATATATTTTCAGTGATTAAATAACCTGATAAAACTTTAATTATTTTTGTAAGAGCCAAAGAGTGCCAAGGTTTTAACAAGCAGTCAAAATCTGCTTGATGTTCCAAAGGCTGACACATTCTTTGTCCTCATTGTCTCCAGTCTGACTAAATGGAGATAAAACAATCAGCCCAGAGCTGACATTCATAATACAAGGTTTTAAAAGACTTTTACAGGTTCACTGAGTCCAATTCCTTGTTGTTGTAAACAAAACGTCAGAGGTGTCCTTTCTCCAAAGTTATCAAGTTATCATCTCCTAATAATTAGATGTGTTGTTCACTGTCCTCTAATTATAACCTCAGTGACACTGCAAAATACTGGTTCCTTCTTTGCTTACATTGCTTTAAATTCATGGCAAAATAATGCACTTTGAGTGGAACATGAACAGGTTCCTCTCCTGTTATTGTAATAAACCTCTTCTAATACTTACTCTAACGGGATGTAATTAATGTGTGTATTACAAGACCATAGGATTTCTGACAATAATTTGTGGGAATGGTATATCTGTAGCAATTAGAATACTTCTGTAATCAGATATTGATTCCTTGTAACACAGCTTTGTAAAGAAATACAAAAAGAAATAAGGCAAAGTGATGATTTTTTTTATTCTTAATTCTAAATAATTTCTTCACAAATCACTGAAGCATTTTACAAGACAAAGCTAGAAAAATGTCCTTGACCCCAGATATAAAACAAGTATCTTCAAAGGGAGACTGTCTTTCCAGGTGAGAAGAAGCTGTTGCTCAGAGGATTTCTGTCACACAGATAGGCATGGTAGTCCTTGAAGCATTCCAGTCCTCCTAGGCTAACAATAGGGAAAAGCAAGATTTAGGGTATATAGGCAATTTTTGTTTGTCTATTTGATTTTTCACTATAAATGCAGTTTCTGACTATGAGGGTAAATAGAAGTTTGAATCAAAGAAATCATAAATTCCTAAGTAAATTAATGTTTCTGATTTCAGTGAGGCTGACTTGGTAAGTGTGTTGCATCCTGAGAACTTGAGTGGCCCGAAGTAACAGATCTGTAGATTAACCTATGTGCTGGAAATTACATAAAGTCTGAAAACTAAAAGGTCCATCAAAGTGACCACAAGGTGACAAAGATTTTTTTACAGCTGGCTTCCGTAATGTGGAGCTACTTCAGTTCTTCTAAAACAGAAATTCAGTGATCTGGCTTATCTTCCAGTCACTACCACTTTGTTTTGAATTTTTCTCTTCCTTTACTGGATGTTACCTGAACCTGAAAGGGAGGAGGAATTTTCATCTTCATTTAGCTTCTTGTACAATCAGCTGCAATTTTTTCCTTACTTCAAACTTTCAGGAAGGTTTGGTCAACTATTTCCCTACTTTCCAAAATCCTCTTCCTGAATTCCCTAATGTCCCCCAGGACACAACTGCTCCTCCTGGCTGTCAGGGCACTGCTGACTCGTATCTGATTTGCCATCAACCAGGACCCCCAGGTGCTTTTCTGGCACTGCTTTCCAGCATCTCATTCCCCAGTCTGTATGTACATCTGGGGTTGCCTCCTCTCAAGTGCAGAATTTGACACTTGCATCTGTTAAACTTCATATGGTGGGTGATTGCCCAGCCCACTGATTTATCAAAGTCTCTCTGCAGGGCCTTCATTTTCCTCTGTTTCACTTAATGACCTGTCACCTAAATGATTACTTCATCTCTTCATGCCACCTGTTACTGGGATGACCTTTTAATCTTATCCACCAAACTTCCCCCTGCAGAGAGAAAGGCCCATCTCTGACTTCAGATGACTCCTCACTTTTCCCCCTACCCCAAAAGTCCCTAATTTCTCATAAAGTAGTGCTTTCACTGGTCACTGCCTTGGGACTTTTAGAATAATGAAATATCCTTCTTGATTGAAAAAGTGGTTTTGTCCTGTAACTTTTGGTAGAAGTATTTTTTTGTTGTTGTTGTTTTGTTTTGTTTGGGGGGGTTTGTGCTGGTTAATATACTTAACACAAAATAAGACACCACTGTTGCTAGGTTTTATTTTGATGGCAGTAGTTTTTCCTGCTTGACAGTTTGCATTTTATTACAGCTGGTCCGTTGTTTTATTTCCTTCAATTTTGATATGATGAAAGACCACGGACAATGGTTATGTAATATAAAAAAAAATCTATTAGAAAATGTTGTTAATTACAGGTTTTGTGTTTCCACATTCCTTTTCTGCAGAGAGGGGAATGTCCACATCAGTTAGAACTGTTGCATTAATCTGCCACTGTTGTATCAGCTATAGAGTACTATTGGTAAGGCTAAAACATAGGTTGTTTTCTGAGCTGCACAGGACACTCCATCTAGGAATGAAACCAGAAAGTAAAACTATTGCTGGATAGATGGATGTATCAATAGCAAAGCAAACCACTTGTATCTCAAAGATTTTTTTTTGATGCATTTTGATGTTTCATGCTACATTGGGAGTTGCTCATGTAAAAAGCTTCTTCTGCATAAAAGTTGAAATAAGTTACAGCCTTCCAAAAAAAATTTTTAAAAATTACATTTAGAAGTTTGCTATTACTTCTGATTCTGTTTGATTCTGTTTCTTGTTAATCTATGCTATTCTATTGCAAACATTCTGAGTCTTAACTTGTGCTTTCTTAATAGTTGGATGATATGAGCAAAATACTAGAAAAGAAAAGGCCCATTAGGGAAGTGACTGTCCAAAGTGTCTCTTTGGGTAGTGAACAGTCCTTACCCTCCAGCATCTCCCCAAGAGGTTGATACTCTATCTTGTCTCACCTACTGCCCTACAGAGGAGGAGTCTCTGAATAGTCCAGTCAAATTTCTTTGACACTGCCTACTAGGTCATTTGGGGATGCATCCTATGTGGCCTGATGACAGGAAAAGTGCTAGGAAGGGAATTGCTGTTGAATAAATAGCAAAGTGCTGGAAATACAGGTTGACATCTACTTTCATATATTCTATTACTATTGAACAGATGTACTTGTCTGTTTGCTACTGTTGATTTTTAGTCACTGTTACCAAGACAAGTACTTCCCTCTTCCTCAAAGAAAGAAGCAAAGGATGTGTAAGTCCTTTGCTTTCACTTATGCAAAAGTGTCATAACTTTTCCAGTGACATTTGTGTGTTTTGCTGGTTGGGTACACATTTCATTTACAAACACACCACTTGTGTTATCATCCAACACAATCTAACCCACTTATATTATCATACAATCATAGAATGTTTTGGGCTGGAAAAGACTTTAAAGATTATCTAGTTCCAACCAGCCTATCACAGTCCGGGACATCTTGCACTAGGCCAGGTTGCTCAAAGCCCCATCTAGCCCTGGCTTTGAAGATTTCCAGGGAGGGGGAATCCACAGGTTCTCTGGGCAACCTGTTCCAGTGCCTCACTGCCCTCACAGTAAAGAATTTCTTCCTTATATCTAATCTAAGCATACCAGCTTTTTCAGTTTGAAGCCATTCCCCCTTTTCCTATCACTACATGCCCTTGTAAAAAGTCCATTCCAGCTATCTTGTAAGCCCCATTTAGGTAATGGAAGACTGTTATAATATCTCCCCAGAGCCTTCCCTTCCCCAGGCAGAACAACCCCAACTCTCTCAGTCTGACTTCAGAGAGATACTCCAGCCCCCTGATCATCTTTGTGGCCTCCTCTGGATTCACTCCAACAGGTACGTGTCCTTCCTATGCTCAGGGTCCCAAAGCTGGGTGCAGTACTCCAGGTGGGGCCTCACAAGAGCAGAGTAGAGGAAGAGAATCACCTCCTTCAACCTCCTGGCCATTCTTCTTTTGATGCAGCCCAAGATACAATCAGCTTTCTGGGCCACAGGCACATGTTACCAGCTCATGTTGAGCTTGTCATCAACCAACAGCCCCAAAACCATTTTGGCAATCCCTTCTCTGCCTGACCTGTGTTTGTCCTTGGCATTGCCCTAACCCAGGTGCAGCACCTTACATTTGACCTTGTTGAACTTCATGAGGTTTGCACAGGTCCACCTCTCCGGATGGCATCCCTTCCCTCTAGCATGTTGACCACACCACACAGCCTGCTGTTGTCAGCAAACTTGCTAAGGTTGCACTCAGTCCCACTGTCCCTGTAACTGACAGAGATGCTAAACAGTGTTGGTGCCTTTATCAACACCAGAGGAATGCCACTCATGACTGCTCTCCAACTGGGCATCAAGTTGTTGACCACAACTCTGAGTGCAACTATCCAGCTAATTCCACCAAGTGGTCCATCCATCAAATCCACATCTCTTCAGTTCAGAGACAAATAGTATTAAATGTCCACATAGTCTGTTCGCTTTTCCATCCCAAATCTCATGAAAAACAAAGAAATAATCAGATCACAGAAATTACTTTAACCATGAGCTTAAAACTAATGTTAGTTTTGCAGTCTGTCCAAGCTCTTCAATTTTCTGCTTTCAACTGAAGAACCTTTTCATCTGCCAGATAAATAAAGGAGATCCACCAGAAACAAATAAATACCTCCCCATTCAATGTCTCATTGAGGGCTGTCAATGGCACACCCAAATTTTGAATTTTGTATCATGAAGCTGTCCAGTAAAACACATATTTCATGACTCACACCCTGGTAAATTGCAGAGTATATTTCAATAGATTTTCAATCAGATGATTAATGTTAAAAAGCCTATATAAAAATTAGCAAGATTACCTGTATTACAGGTCAGATTCTTTAACCTATAATTGTATGCTTTCCTGGTCCTTATTACATGCTTTGTCCGTTTTCTTTCAGTTTTATATAAATAAGTATACAGTTATAAGCAAATAATGACTTTTTAAAATACATTTGGGCACTTAATTTTATTGATAGTGAAAGATACTATATTTTCTTAGAAATGTTAAAATCTCTTAAATTTTGATACCATAATGGAAGACTTGGTAAAATATTAATTTATATTTAAGCTACAAATATTTGGCCTAGTATTTACAGTTTTCTCACACTATATTCTTTCAGATTTTATTTATAAAAACAGATTTTCTGCAATGTTCTTTGGGAGCTAGTCTTGAGAGACAAGTTTATAGTTATTGGCTATGTACTCAAAAACTACAGATGTGCTATATAAATATTCACAGTAGTCAGTTAATAAACAAATAGCATAAGAATAACTGTGCTGGACCAGGCCAAGTTGGTGGACAAAACAGAATACCAAGTGAAAAATTATAAAAACACTACAAGTGAGTAGTGATATTTCTCCCAAGCATTGCAACAGACTGATTGCTCGCAACGTGGAGAGTTCATGAGCACTGTGTACTCTGTGACCCTATAAATTTCTCTTCCATGAACTTCTCTGGTTTGTCCTTCAACCTGTGCAAGCATTAACTTACAAAGAACCCTTCCACAAGTAGTACTGAACCTTAATACATGCTGCATGAAAAAACACCTCATTTTGTTTCTTTTCAACCAACCACCTGTAGATTAATTTGATGTCATTACTTCTGCTATTGAGAGACATAATGAGCAAGTGATGCCTATTCACCCTTCCCATGCCACTCCCCATTTTTTATGACTTTATCATATATATCCTCAGCTGCATGTTTTCCAAGCTAAAGTTTCCTAGCCTGTGTAATTGTTCCTCCCCTGGAAGTCATTCATACCTTTGATCATCTTTATTGCCCCTCTATGTATCTGCTACAGCTCTTCCATATCCTTTTCTGAGGTGGCAGAATCAGAGCTCCATGGAACATTCATTATGTAAGGACAAAGCAACACCTTGATAATCAGAAGCAATATTTCTCAAAGAATTTTAGTGTTTACATTTATTAAAACATTTATTTCTCTCAATTTCCTATTACAAGTCAGGATTTGAAATTCAAGATTGACTAATGACTACTGCTTTTGGCATAGCAAATCCAAGTTTGTTTTTAAGTGACACCGCTCCAGGCTAGCATATGTTTGCAATGCTGGTTTGCCTATGCTGAAACCAGACAATGTAGATCCAGTTCTATCTTTGAATGTTTAGATAATAACGAGTCATGATAATAGAGATTTCTAGAACAGTTGAACTCCAGCTTCCTAAATAATTTATCATAAAATGTGTTAAACAGGGGTATAGAAACAAGTGAGGTGTAGATGTTAATAATCCAGAGCAGTCCAATATACTAAGGAGCAACATGAGTGAGATGTCTCTTCTTAAAATGATCTGTTGATAGCCCAGCTGGGCCCCTTGTCATATGGTGCAAAAGAGCAAGGCTAAACAATGCACCCTGAAACAAAGCACCAGACCTCTCTTGCACATATTGTAGTGCAACTTAAAAATTCTAATCCCAGACATTTTACAGGCCATTTATGAATGTAAACAGGGAGAATGTAAACTAGCCTGAATCAACTCTTTCTGTAAGTGATGGAAGAATTTTAATCCAATTTTTATAGTGCTTGATGTAATTCCATTAGAATTATAAGTTACTGGCATAGTTTACCCTTTTTTTTTTTTTTTTTTGGTGCTAGAATTATAATTCTGTTTCAGTGTTTTCCTTTAACAATCAGAGATTTATCCTGTAAGTTACAATATTCTTTTAAAATTCAATATTTAATCAGATTATTGTCAACATGGTACCTTAATCAATGTAGTCAATTCATTTCTGTTCATTGTATCATATGACTAACTCATCAGCACAGAGAAGTTTTAGTGAATAGGCACGTCTTTCTTGAACAAAACCAAATTCTGCTTCTATTTTGTGAGGGTATATTTTTACTTTAGGCATTATTGTGTTTCTTGGCTTTCTTATTGGATTGTTTTGCAAAATTAAAGCTCTGGCAAGGATTTAATTTTTTTTTTTTTTTACTATTTGCTTTTAATTATGCATAACTTACATTTCCATAACAAGCTTAAAAATTCATTCAGGGAGTCCTAAGTGAATACACATTTTAATGAACATGCATTTATTTCTATGCATTACTCAGAAAATTAAAACAATGAGAAAAAACATCAGCAGTTCAACATTATGACTGAAAATTTGAATAACACAATGTAAAGATGCTTGAGGTTGACATTTCTTATCATGTGCATAATTCATAGTATTCTGTTCTTATCACATTGCTATGACAACAAAAATATTTCTCTCAACCTTTGAATTCAGCCAGAAATAAACTAATTAAACAATAGAGCAAGAGCTTGAATTTTATTGGTTTGGAATTGTGAATTAACCAGACACAACAATCTCAGTATAAAAGACTGCATCTTGTGCCTAATAAAATGTTACTGAATTTGCACATTTCTTAAAAAAATTCTAATGTCATCTATCAAGTTTTCTCTAAATAAAAGTTTAAACAGATACTATTGAAAGACTCTTGGAATCCCTCTGAAACTCCAGAATACATTGTCACTTACAATTTAAAATCTGTAATGGAGATTTGTGCATCTTCTATTCAGTGACTTCTTTCTTGCTGAACAGGTTTGAGCTACCACAAGTGCTCCACCCATGCATATATGAAAGATTAGCAATGAAAAGAATTGTTGAAAAAGTAAGCTAGGATTGAATTAGTAAGTATATGTCATACAAGTCTACCTTGCTTTGGGAGGAAACAATGGAAAATGCTCAGCACTGAATCAGCAAAAAAAGTACCACACTTTTCCCATGAGCTTTGAGGATGGGGATAGTGTTGTACCGAGTTCAGTAGTCCCATTATACTCCTCTCAGGTATGTCTGGATTTTCACTCCAAGGTAGACAGAAATTTGAGTAAATGGAGTCAGGATTATGTTTACTTCCCAACTCACATACAAGTTGCATCTTTTTACAGGAACATGAATAACATTGCAGTAAGAAGAGCTGTTGAATGTGTCGCAAGCAGATTTTGCAAGATATGGGAATTGTGCTGGAAAAGCTTGTGACAAGACAGGACCTACGCAGAGCCAGAGCGTTGTTCCTAGTAAAGAGCTGATAACAGTGGCCAGCTGCATGTGACTCATGGGGTCAACAAAGAAAGAAGCCGCCTCTATGTGCTACAAAACCTGAGTTGTCACCAGGAGCGGACAGGCAGAGAGTGGACCAGAAGGGTGATCAAGCCTTTACTCAGCACATGTGACTGGACAGGTCTGGACAGGCTGTAGATGAATCTTTCAAAAATATAACTTCCTTGTTAAGGAATGAACAAGTGACAAGGAACATATGGGAGGTACCATGTTGAAATCATGCATCTTTTCCTTGCAATCAATCAGCTGCAGTTTGCCCCAGGAAAGGGCTAACCCCAGTCCAGTTTTATCAAGTGAATGACTATCTAGTGAACACCTCTTGAAGCTACCCAGATGGGTACAGGGTGACAGTCGTGCATATTTACAATTAAATCTGTAGCTGAGTAGCACAGCAGCACAACAATAATTACATTATATACTCATATTGCACACAGGACCCAATGCCAGACTCACATTTCACACAGTCCACCTGTGATCATCCAATAGCAAGAATATGGGTAGTGCCAGTACCATGACAGAAAAATATTCATGATGAGCTGAAGTGGGAAAATAGAAAAGCTTCAAAGGTCTGTAGCCTACAGTGTAGCTATTTGCTTTACATATTCAAGTTCTGTATCACAGATGAGGTGAGTACACTGTGATATCCCCTGAAAGTAAACCAGAATGGATCAGGCCCTTGAAATGCTCTATACCATGAAGCTGACANGATCATCCAATAGCAAGAATATGGGTAGTGCCAGTACCATGACAGAAGAATATTCATGATGAGCTGAAGTGGGAAAATAGAAAAGCTTCAAAGGTCTGTAGCCTACAGTGTAGCTCCCACATTTACATATTCAAGTTCAGATGAGGTGAGTACACTGTGATATCCCCTGAAAGTAAACCAGAATGGATCAGGCCCTTGAAATGCTCTATACCATGAAGCTGACATGTGAGAAAGTGATTTTTTTTTTATCAAGGCTTAATGATGACTTTTAATCATAAAATTAAAATGTTGCTCCATAAATTATCTACCTTTATTGTGCCTCTTTTTGTTTTCGTCTAATTATTACTCTAGAGTGACTGATGAGCTCCTGTCTCACTCTATTACTTTCTCAAGAAAGGAACATTTTAGGCAACAGCAAAGATTTCTATAGTCAGCAGTCACAGCAATTTATATGACTGACTTCTGGTTGATATGTGCACAATCTGTAATAAAGCTTTTAGTCAAATGAGGCTCAAGTAGCCCTCTCATTAGAAAGGAGCACTTGATGAGTGAAGTTCATTTGGTTTTTCTTTACTTTGCGATCTGTGTTGGCTTATCCCTCACAGACTCCATGGCCCCTGAGCCTCTTGTTTCACTCTTTTATTCATAATCTCCATGAAAATACCTCCTATCTCAGGACATGCTCCATCAATGATGATCTCTGGCCAGCACAGCACTGGGACTTGACTGTGCAGCACTCCCATCAGTGTGAGTTCAGCTGCTGAAGTTCCTAACCACCAGCAGTATGCTCGCGTAACACAAGTTGTGTAAAAGTTTCTAATGTTCATTTCATGTGATTTCACCAGCAATGGTCCACACAGTCCTTAAATTCAATGCCAAATCTTCCTGCAGCATGTAGGGACAAAGCTTAAGATCTTATGTGAGGGTCCCGAAGAAAACCAAATTGACTCAGCAGTAATTGGGAAGAAAACTTAGCGGTTAATCCATGGCTGTAAAGAGGATTAAGAAATCATCTATTCGCTCTTTGAATTTCCTGTTCAGGTTAGGTGCTTAAATCAATTCTTTCTCATAAAGCATTGAAAGGGAGGGTACAATCCAGCTGTCTGTACTATGCAGTCTGTAGTACTTACACTATGAGGCATATGCATTTAAATTCATCTTCTGCCTCTTTTCTACACTACTTTTGGGAGTGCCAAAGGCCATTAGGTATTAACTGTCTGCAGAGAGGTTTCAGGTACCTGTTGGTTTTTCCACTAGTTGTGAGTTGGGAGGCTCAGCCTTGAATTCCCCTTCCAAAGAACACAACATAACATATTAATGTTACTTGTAAATGAGAACTAGCCACTCCTCCTCCAAATCTGTGTTTTGTGTACCAAGAAATCTCTTACAGAGACCTCAAATAGGAACTGACAGAGCTAACTCGGGTTTTCTCAGGGATGGATCTTGTGCTTCTAAGTTGTTTTTCTGTATCCAGACTAGCTTTCCTCAAATCTCCGTGGCAATGGTGGGGGTGTAACCAACTTTCCATCACATATATTGTTAGCTTTGAAGCTCTGTAGACAGAACACTTTAAAAACACATGATAATTTATTTTTACAAAATTATTTCCAGCACCCTGTGGCTATCAAGGCTCTTGTGTTGTTGCTGCTGCTTCACAAACTGCTGAATAAACACAGACGTCAGCAGGAGTACTTGCAGTGTAATCCAAACCTTGGTGCAGCTAAACAATTTGGGGGAAAGAAAGCAATAGCACAGCTATGCTGTTTCTGCTGCTCAGATTAGTGCTTTGGACCTTGTGGAAGATGGTGAACAAGAGCAGAAGGGGCAGGACAGTGACAACAACAACATTGTTCTACTGTCATTTTTCTAGTTATTGCACAGCTCAGTGTGATCAAGTACTTCAAGGGATTTGAAATCTCTGAATCTTCTTTAGTTCTGTATTCCATCATGTCTTTATGGGCATCTAGATCTGTCCCTAGAGGAAAAGCCTGCTCTGATTACAGCCCATGTGTCAACTGAAACACTGTACAGGACTTCTAAAATTACTATCAAATCCCCAGGGAGCTTCCTTTGGAGAGACGGTTCTTCCAGTGCCTCTTCCCATACCTTTGGGGGAACTCAAGCCTGACCTTAACAATTTATATAAAAAGAAACATATATATGGAAATACATGTCTCTTTAACCTTTTGCCCTCCAGTGCACAATGTAATAAATGCTCTGAGAAGGATGGATTTGTCTACTTTGAAACTTGGAACTGATCCTGAAGGGCAGGTTTCACTTGGGCCAAGCCACATGAGCTGCCTTTCCCTGCCTCTGTCTTATCTAGAAAGCAGTCTCATCTCGTCTCCTCAACTTTGCTCTTCACAGAAAACAGAAGTGGGTGTATGTGTAGAAGGGAAGGAAGTGAAGAAGTCTGGGAAAGAAACCAATGGACTGATAAGGCTGAATTTCCTGTGTTTTAGGTATGTTCTTGCCATAACTCCTATGAGCCCTGCAGGATACTGAATTTCAGTGGTGCTTCTAAGCTTGGGATATGTGGTTATTAGAGTGAGAGGGAGGAGTCAATGGATTTTATTGAGAGAGAGCAAGCCTGGGTTTGGGAATGGATCAGAAATATCAGTAAAACTTCTTTTTTCCTCATAAATAAATGATTTCTTAGGAAGAATTTCTTTTCTGTCATCTCCTATTTGCTTCTTGATCAAGCATTTATCAATAAATTTCAGACACCCACAGATATTTAGAATCAGTATGCTCAGTATTAATGCTTTTAGATAAAGTTGCACCTTGGATACATCCCAAGTTACAGCTACAGACGTAGGACAATAATTGATAGTGTAGGTATATAGGCAGGATCTCCAAAGCTGTCACTGGCAGTCTCCACTGGCAGTAGTTACATTCCTTCGTCATTACATTACCACCAGTAGAGACCCACTGGCACCTACAAGTCTGACGTGAGGACTGCTTGTAATGCCACTGGGCTTTTGTCATACCTGTGCCTCCTGTGTTAGTTTGCCAAACTGGGAATGTGGATCCGGGGATGGCTGTAGGCTTAGGCAAAACAGGAAACTGTCTAGGTCAGTAGGCTGCCAATTAGTCGCAGGGCTGGTGGAGTCAGTACTGCGTGGGTGCCAGGGGAAAGGCATCCAAACTTTCAGCAGTTGATATGGCTTGAGTGGCCAATCCCTGTTTTTGTTTAGAGCAATTCATATTGCTGCTTCAGCTGACTTGATGATAGCTCAAAAGGAGAGCAACTGTGTCGCTTTTCCCCAGGAGCCATAATGCTTTCACTCCTGAATTCCAGGATCCTTTTCTAGCTTTTCTGTGGGTAAGAAAGAGACATAAAGACTCCATCAAAACATATTAGTCACAGGTGTATCAGAAACATTAAAAAATTCAGTCTCTATATGGAAATATTAGCTAACAATTAAAAATTAATTAGGAAATCATGTGATACTTATGGCAGGATCAGCAAAGAGCAAAAGGCCTGTAAAGGAATGGTAAGAACAACTGCAGAAGAAACTCTACAGCTAACTCATAAGTGTAGGAAAGTGCTTTCACTGTGCAGTAGGATCTTTTTGCCTTTAGAGTACTTTTTGTTAGACAAACAGGAAAACAAGAATCTGGTAATGTTCACTCTGACTTGGTAGAGAAGATGGAGCAGACAGAAATATGCACTGATACATGAGACAAGAAACACTGCCTTGAGCATGCAACTAAGATGACAAAAAACAGAGCAGCTGAATTATTTTCATGGGTTTCAAGCTCATTGCCACATGGAGAGAAAGCTGAGCATAGTATTGAGATCAAAGGGGTTTCGAATATTACCAGTGTTGAATAAAATTGTCCTTTACAGAAAGGGGTCTAGAGGGAGTTAAGTTGGAAAACAACAAAGTCTCATGTTTGTAAAGCAAAGAGCACATTGCCAGAAATAATCCTTGTTTTTAATTTCTCACATAATGCAACAGTAGTAAAGTGAGACTGTATGCACTTACTGCCAAATGGTTTACCTTATATCATATAGAATATATTGCACATTTTGCAAAGAAAGTAAGCTTTCATGTGTTCTAAACATCAGGTGTTATACATATATGTCCTACACAGCCATCTCTTCTTTGTGGCTTTAATAAATTTAACTCTTGAGAAATAACATATGTTGATATAGAACAAGCAATGGTGTGGTCATTTTAAAAAAATCTTTTATTAATATTAACATTTTTTTTAAAAAAAATTATTATTATTATGGAATTACTGAGCTATTTAATTTTAAGTGAAAGAACACTTGTCTTTTTTTCTCACCTATGGTTAATATATACTTCTGAATGTATGCACATGTATAAATACTTAGAGGAACATAGATTACAAAACTAGCTGAAGGTTTATATTAGCATTCCCTCTGTTGTGAATGAAACCTGATTTCCAGAAAACTGCTGCTTTTTCAAAGTTGGGTAAAACATTACAATGTCCTTGAAAAAGTTCATACTGCAAGCGAAAAAGTGGAAAGGGCAAACAGGATCTCAATAATAATATCAAGACATAATAAAGATTCTTTTAATAGAGAATAAGTTTGTATTTGTTTCTTACAAAGAAAGGTGATACTTTCTCTTACAGTAGGATGGAACAAAATCATGCTTTTTTAAAAAAAAATGAAGTGAGAACTCACTAAACTTATTAACATAAAATATTACATTATATTAAATTAAAATGGATAGTTGAGGTCAATGTGTTAAAGAAATTATATCACTGAGTTACAGATAATAGTACAATTTGCAATTAGCTTCCCTTAGGCCAATCTACTTGATAGTCAAAACCACATAGGCCTGTGAATGTATTTATAAGAAAACAATGCGCCTGTCCTAATGCTATCTTTAAATGGAGCAATACCAATTAATCTCATTCCTTTGCCATGAGTTGTTACTAAGAACATTTTTATTCCACAGAGACGATTTTTACACTTTTCTGTTCCGTTCACCCTTGCTGCTTTCAACGTGACATCACCTTGGAAGACTGCTGTGTGTTCATTGGTGCAGTATTTGCTTATGCATGTCTTCGGGGAGAGCATACTTTTTATTATTTTGCTGGTCTCTTTATGGTTGATAATTACTGATAATACAGCAGCACTCACTAAAATGTCTCTTTCCATTTAATGTTTTGCAGTATCTTCACAGTTGTGTGACAGCGTAAGTTTGCTAAATTTTCCCAACCACTGTGTCTCTTACAAGGCTCTGAAGCATATAAGGCAGTCTTCTAGCTCCTGTTTGAATGCACATAAACAGCAAAACAGTCAAAGCTTTTGCATGGTCAGTGTCATACACCCATATGGGATGACCTTGTTATTTCTGTTCTTTCCATGGCTTATTTGAGTTTTATTGTTCATGACCCTGTCTGTCCAGCTTGGGTGATCATACTGTTGTGCCTGCACCACCACTGACACTGAAATATCTGCAGGACCACGGGAACACATGAACTTTTCAACCACATCAAACTCAAGCATTCACCAAATGTTTGTGTCTTCCTGGTTTGGGAGAGTTTTATTATTGTTTCTAATATCACTGTGTTACTTTTGAACTTGCACAGCTTACTCTTGAATCTCGTGGGTAGATCACAGAAAAGTCACTAACATAGTTATTTATACAGTAAATGTATACACAGGAGAGGCAGATAGGCATGGAACAGTATAAGCAAACGAAGAGGTGTGCAGACACAATGAGACACATGCATATCACAGCAGGTTTTATTGGAAAAGAGGCAGAGGGCCCAGTGGTGATAAACATCAAGAAATACTGCATGTTTTCTCACTTGTTTGTTCCCAGACCCCAAATGAATTATCACTAGATCAAGTTGGTTTGTTTATTTCATTTTTGTACCCAAGCAGACAAAATAAAGATGGCAACTGTTTTGAACAAAGAAAGAATTATTAGAATTCTGAGGTTAATGCAGTGGTCATGAAAGGAGAGTGAAAGCAGTCCTAAGGACAGACATTACTGGATCTTCTGCACACAGTCATGCTGATAATTGTAGTACTGATTGATGGGCAGCCATTAAACTCGATATGAGGTTACTTACTGGTTTGTGGCTGTTTGTTCATAAATAGCATCCTTCTCCTGAAACTTCCTTGAAACACCTCCCAGGGCAGGATGTCTTTAGTACATTCTACAGGGAGGGAAACCAAAGAATGGAGCTGTGAAGTGATGAGTCTAAGGATTTGGATTCTTCTGAAAAGGCCCAGAAAAATATTTGCATCAGCTGGGTCCTAATACAACCTTTGATCCTTGGTGGGTTTGTCTTCCTTAAAATGTTGGATCAAGATTAACTCAAGCCAAATTGTTTACCTATGCTTTATACTGCAATAATTGTTAAATCTTACTTTTTGGAGAATGCCACATGGAGAAGCCCCACTGTAGAGTCTGCCAGGCAGCTGGTGCATTAGCTAGGTTACTGCAAAAAGCCCGTTTTAAACAGCGTCCAGGACATAGTGCTATGGTTTTGTAGTCAGCATCCCTTTTGCAGTGATGTCACTTCAGGAAACACTATCCCTCCTCTTGTGTTTTCTGTCTCAGGGATTCTCTGGTTGTATTGATATTCAATTACCAAGGTTGCTCCACCAAAAGACTTATCAGAAAGTGGTGTTGCTGAGGCAGTTGCTGTGTGCCCAAAAGCCCTGGTAAAGGAGAAAAGTGACTGAGTTGCTGCTGCTGGGGCAGCTTCCCCCTTGGGCCCAGTTGCACACTGCATCTTGGTTTGTCTGATGATGGGGTAAGGTAGTTCACAGGAAACCACTGTACTCTCTGTCAGCAGCTGGTCAGAACACCCTGATTCTTCACCACTGTCATGTGTATCTTCAAAGAAGTGTGGGTTTGTCGCAGTTTGTCACAGTTTTCCAGGTATATCAGAGCTTGAGTCCCTGATGAGCTTTGGAGTCACCTCTGGCTAGGGAAAGTAAAGTTTGACATCCAGGTTCCCATTTCAAGTTATGAGAGAGCATGCTGAGCCTACCCACACTCGTATCATGAACAGAAATGGGGAATTTGTTTTCTTTTATTTGTCCATCTCCCAGCCCATCCTTCAAATAAGGGAGAAGGAAGTGGTACAAAATATTAATTCTCTAGGGTTTTATGATCCCAGTCCTAAAATATGATGTCTGCAAGCAAAATTCCTTAGACCAAGGAACACCTAGAATTAACCAATTTATTTTGCACATATTCCAGATGCTTTATATATTGTCTATTTTTTACAATTTTTCAATATGAACCTGCAGCTATATGAAATTGTATGTATATCCAGGAAACTTGTAAAAGCACCTAAAAATCATAAGATGCATAACATTACAGTGGAGTCTGTACTGTGTAACAAAACAGAAATCCCTGGACATAGTACTGAGATAGCACTGTTAGCTGCATCAGTGGCATGTCAGATTCAGACTAATTAGCTGAAAAGCAGTTATGTTGTTTCAAAACCTCACCTAGTGTTTCATAATGGTGCTATTACAAGCCTATGAACACATGTGTTAGCTCAGGTATCAACAACTGCATGGCATCATACAGATGTTCTCCTAAGTAGGTTTGTTTTTAAAATTTTGAAAAAATGCAGTGTCCTTGTGCTGAACACTTTGTGGAATGTTCTGATACAAAGCTATATTAACTTCTATCGGGATTGATTCATTATCCCATAACCTAGGCACAGAATACTTTAAACAAACAGCAAATAAATGTAATTATTTCTGATTACAGATGACGGGTTTAACATTACATAATGATAATGCTAAGAAGCAAGGTTTTGTCTGCTTGGAAAAAATGTGCAACTTTTTGCTATAAAGCTGGAGGAAGCAGGAAGGAAAGACATTTGGAGTCACGTAATTTGTCTTCCAAAGTCACTCTTATGTGTGATGAAGCCTGGCTTTCCTGGAGATGACTGAACATCTGCCTGCCCATGGGAAGTGGTGAACAAATTTCTTGTTTTGCTTTGTTTGTGTACACAGGTTTTGCTTTACCTATTCAACTGTCTTTATCTGAACCCACAAGTTTTCTCACCTTTACAATTCTGATTCTTTTCCCCGTCCCACTGAGGGAGTGAGTGAGCAGCTGAGTGGAACTTGGTTGTTAGCTGGGGTTAAACTACAATAGTCCTTTTTGGTACCCAACATGGGGCTCAAAAGTTTTAATATAACAACAGATTTTATTGAAATATGTTAGGTCGATTTTATAGCTGTTATTGCTGTTTAGCCATTAATTGGCAGACTGCTGTCCTTGCCATTGGCCTTGCTTGTCCAACTGTATTTAGAGTCCAGTGTTCATTAGTGGGTACTCCTTGCTTTCAATACTGCTGTAGTGCTGTTCCTGGGAACACTTGGATAACAGCAATAGAAAGGGTCCTGGGCTGGCCTGTGGCCAGAGTATCGCTACTGGTTCTGTACTGCTGTACTAGACAGGTTGGAACTCCAGTGGGAACTCAAGTTGAAGGGACCATCCCCTCCCCTGTGGATGAATCCCCATAGGAGCGGGACACTCTGTGTCCATGGTTATATCTGTGTCAGAGCAGGTATAATTCTGAAGGGGTTGTGGTCCAAGGATAAGTCCACACTGGAGAAGCTACAACTGGAAGCATTTGTGGCCATGCATAATCCATGCTGCACCTTGAAGCATCAATGGCTGTGCATGACATCATGCTGGAGCACCTCAAAGTGTGTGGCCATGGCCCACAAGAGAGCAGGTACTCCCCTGAGGGACTGCAGCCATGGATGAGGCCATATTGCAACAGGTTTACTTCTGAAAGGACTGTGGCTATGGTTAAGGCCATGCTGGAGCAGGTCTATCTCTGAAGGCATTAGCCCAGGGAGAGGGCCCTGCTGGGCCAGCTGCACCTCAAAGGGATGGTAGCTGTGGGTAAGTTATGCTGCAGCAGTACAGTCCTGAAGAGACTGTGGCTCATAGATTAGGCTCCACGTGGAAAAGGTACCCCACTGAGGGATTGCAGTCTGTCAACAAGCCCACATTCAACTCAGATTATCCCGTTCATATCTCTCCAACTAGGAAAGCTTTGGTTTCAAGGTGCTAAAGAGCTCAAAAGTTTTGTCAATTTGTTTTTTACACGAAGCTTTTGCCTTTTTTATACAATGAATTGTTCCTGACCTTCCTGTTTGTTGCAGCCTTTCCTCATCTGTACATTTCTTCTTCAACCACTGATAAATATTTGAATCACTGCAATTCATTGATGACTTCCATTGATTTTTGGCCTCTAAGTGAAGGACAAAGTAATGGACTTACATCATCATCATGATTTTGATGGAAGCAAGTAAGCAGGGACTTTTGGGTCATCTTTCAACTCAGCTGCACACCCATATCAGCTGTACCCAAAATGGGACAGTGGGCATCTGCAAGGTACTATCACATCTTGACTTCTGCCTGTCAACTACTCAGACTTTCTTTTATTATGCATGTCCTGTGATCTGCAGCTCCATGACAATTTTCAAAAGTCAGTGGTAGAATCTGTGTCTTACTGCCTAATGGGTAAATGTGGATCATTTCCTAAGCATTTGTAACAGTACTTTCATGTTAAAAACCTTTATCTAGGAAGAATGACAGGTGGTATTTGATGAGAACTTGGAGTAGATAGATGATGCTTCATTCCTAACATCCACCTGTAACATCCAACCTTATAGAAACTTAGATAGAACCATAGAAACAGTAGTAAGGGATGTTTTCCTATAAACTAATTAGCTAGAGACTAGGTCATGGGCAATGTGACTGCTTGAGTGTTGTTTGGTAAAGCAATCTCAGAAAAATAGTTATTAATCAAATTCAAATAATTCTTTTATATCTTCCCTGCTAAAATGTTTGTGTTCTAGAGAAGCCAAGCTGAAATATGTATAGACATACATGCTGGTTATACAGCATGATTATATGCAAGGATATTTCATTACAGGAATATCACTGATATAATTACTGACTCAATTTTATTTTTATATTCTTTTAGTACTAGGTCAGTAATGGTAGGAACACCAAGGACTCACCTTCTCCTCATCACATAAGTCTTATTGTCCTCATAGGACATTAAATTTAAGGTGGAGCCTATAATGTAATGTCTGTGGGGTTTCATTGTGTGACCTACAAATATAAAACCAGAATCTATAAAATATATAAATTACAGTTATGTTTATCTTCTTGTTAATTGGGAATAATTATGTGAATTAGTGTGAACACATTCATCTTTTTCTCTGTTGAAATATGACCTTTGATCTTTGGTAACTACTCCCACGTGAACAGCACAGCACAAACATCACAAAGGATGGTGTAAAGTTTCTCCCTCCTACTGCTTTGATGGCTGCAAAGCCCCTTATTTGCCTGCACAAACATTTTTTGAATGTTTCATATATTTGCTCTGGCATGCATTTCACATATTTTGCTAGTAATTTGACTTCTTATCCATATGCTTTAGTGAAGATATTCAGAGCTTTTATAGGGCAGGTAAACAGATGTAAAACCACTAATCTTAAAACACTTTATACCAAATTGCTGTGCACGGTCTTAAGGGGTCCACTGGGCTCCTCAGCATCATCTTGGCTGAGCAGACTTCAGAGCATTACACTGGTCACCTGCTTGGCACAGACTCCCACCTGCTGCACATTTATGGGTATGGGATTGCCCAAACTCACCAGATTAAGCTTGAACCAGTTCCCAAATTCTTATTCTTTCTCACAGCCTAAGTCTCAGTGCCTTTCAAGCTGTATAGCTCATCTTTTCAAAGGCAAACTTGATTTGGTTCACACAGGCATACTTTTGACAAGGATTCAAAACCTCATCAATCTTTATCAAGGATGAGAAAGAGCCACTTATCCAGGCAAAGTAATAACCAGCTACCTGTGCTTTGCTGTCTTAGCTGATTGCTAGATGGTCACTTAGCTCCAAGGGATACAAAAGCACTTCCCTCTCTCTGTTACAAAACTTTTCACAAAACACAGAGTTCACTCTCAGTCCAGCAGCAGACATCACGATCTCTTTCATCCTCAGTTACTGATGAGACACTATCAATAGGATCATTTTCTCTTGCCTTTACATTGACACTCCGGTGTTCATCTTCTCAAAAGCCTCCTCCAGGTAAATGCATTTAGCTTGCTCCCTTTGCTAGGCTTCAAACTAGAGAAATGTGTATATCCCATGCAGAAGCCAAATAAGTAAAGGCAGTTTTCTTTGGCTTCTTACAAATAAAAATAGAATTAATAGAAGGTAAAGTAAAAAAAAAAAAAAAAATTAAAAAAAAAAAAAAAAAAAAAAAAAAAAAAAAAAAAAAAAAAAAAAAAAACAACCAAAAAAACAGCATTTCCCCTGAGGAGAGATATAGACAAAAGAGCCACATATGAGCTTGGTAGTCATGTAGCTTAATGTAACTTTGGAAAATGGGGACAACACTCTAATGTGAAAAGAATGGGATGATTTTTTTTTTAATTGTCAAATACATGCAATGCAAAAGATGCTTCAAATTTAACCTAATTATGTTTTCTGAA
Source organism: Scytalopus superciliaris (assembly GCA_013400415.1). Classification (NCBI taxonomy): domain Eukaryota; kingdom Metazoa; phylum Chordata; class Aves; order Passeriformes; family Rhinocryptidae; genus Scytalopus; species Scytalopus superciliaris. The sequence goes on along the minus strand of VXBX01006700.1, from coordinate 1,242,414 downwards.
TGTGCAGTATTGGAAGCACAGATTTATTTTAGTTCCAGTGATAAAAAAAGCATTATGTCAGTTTTACTTAGAAAGACACTCCCTAATTTATGACACCATAACCAAATTAAGCTCGAGAACTACTAATCAGTAGGTGTCTATTATACTGCAGAACATTAGCCTTAGCATGTACAATGCCTTTTGCATTCAACATGGCATATACTGGAAATAAGAATGCCTTTGTCATTTGGCCAGGGAAGCAATTATCTTCGTAGTTCATGATTTGTATAATAATCAGTTAAAATAAGGTGTGTAATGTGCAGAAGCTCATGAAAAAAAATTAAAGTTCTGGTTCTTATTTAGCAGGTTTAACTTCTTAAATACTCGCAAATTCTTGAAAACACTGACTGACTATTCACATAACCCAGTTTCTCTTTCTGCAGTGCTTCTTTTCCCTCCTTTCCCCTCCAAAATACAAAACTTTGAAAGAAAACTAAAAATCTCCAGTCACAGTTAGTCTACACATATCCTCACATTCGAATTTTCTTTCTCCAATTCCATACATGCACAGGTGAACTACGTGTGTTTATGCACAACATCATCTCCTTGCTGCTATTTCCATACTAGCATGACAAACATTTCAGGTCAGATCTCTGAACATGTCCAATGAGTTCCAGCTCACCCTTGGGTACCGTCGGCAGGCACAGTGTCCCCGAGGGAACTCTCTGCTGCCTCTTCTGCTCCCTGCTTTCCCTGTTCATAGAGGAAGAAGTGATACACGTGCTGTGGACAACACAATTAGTAAATTGTGTCATCTTCTTACACTGTTTTATATACTGTATATTTAGATTTATTTAAGCTAAATAAAGTGTAAGCTATTATAAATGCTATTTATTTAGTATTTACTTAATCCCCACCCATCTGAGTGGAGTTACTGGGCATGCAAGCTATGATAGCTGACATGTCTTTGAGGCCAAGGTCAGGTAACTTATATTTAATTTCTTTACATAGCATTTGCTACAAATTACACCAGCATTTTGCTATTACATAATAGCCAACTTAATTAATAATATGACTTCAAGTGACAGAAACTACTCCTATACATTTTTTTTCAGTGTCATCATGTTACTGAACAGAAAAGTACTAATAGTTAATATAGAATAACTAATAGTCTGTGATCAAATGTGATCACCATCCATATTCCTACTTCACAAGATACTACATTTTGACCATTGAGGATTGCAGGTATTCATGAAAATCCATATTAACAGCCTCTATGATAGCTAGGAAGTCTTCTGATTGCTCTGATTAAAACTGTCCTAGGCATCACATCATTTGCAAGTCTCATATCACAACACAAGACACAAAATAGAGCAAATGATGTCACAATCACGAGTTTAAAGGATTTAAATTTCTTATTTATTTCAAATAACATTATTTCTCCATCTATGCCAAGATTACATGTGTTAGGATGAACCCCTGATCTGACGGATCAAGCCAATGTCATGCAACCATTCCTGACATCCCAGGTAAGTTCTATCTCCTCTTCCAAGCTGCTGTCACTTCAGAAGTTGTTCTGATGACATCAGGAAGAATCTGTTTGAACATACTGTTTTCTGTAGGACTTCAAGAAAACTGTGCTCTTGCCAAAAGCCCAGCTGTAGCAAAGTGAGGAGAGCATGCACATAAACATCAAAATGGCAGGAAGATTATACTATTATTATTTGAATTCTTCTACATCATATTTTTGAACAGCAAAAAGAAAAAAGAACTTAAAGATACATTCTTCTGCTCAGAAAGTGTCATTCAAAGTATTCTTCAATACAATAGTCTTCCAATTACACAACTCATACATGGGAACTGAGGAAGAAATGAATTCACTGATTTACAGGAAGGAAGGGATCTTTGTGATCTTCTAGTCTGATACAAATAGCCAAGATCATGCACAAATTGAACAGAGGGAAGAATAACAGCTGAAATCAGAATTACCTGAAAAACCGTTATTCGTTAAAACTTTATTATTATTCTGCTAAAAAGTCATACAAATCTTTCTTATTGGTCTCAAAAGTGTTAAATGCATTGATATTTCAACACAGATCATCTTCCTGAAAGGCTGAATCCTGTGAAGCCACAAAACACAGAAACGGTTTCTGTTCTCCTATTCATGGGATTTATAACCACGTAATAAAGTTAATTGACTAGAATATTGTTTTTATAGAGGGAAAGACGGCACATGACTACTTACCTTCTAGAAGAAGCCAGTCTTTGGTGGCCTGTGGTCATGCCAGAACATCCTGTCCAGTTGCCCAGTCAACCTCTCTCCATGCAGTGATAGCCCTTAATAAGTGGATGCAATATTTTATGACAGGTATAATATGTTGAACTAAACACAACATTCATAAGCCTTTCTGATCCTAGTAAGAGCTCACATAATCACTTGTATGTATTTATCTTTCCTCTAATAAAGTATCTGCATACCAAAACATGCATAATGACATTTTCCTTGCAAACTTATTTTATTGATTTGTTGACATTTATAATATCATTGGAAGATTTAAAGTTCTTCAGATGTCCTCTTGTGTGAAATTGTTACTCATTCCTGAGTTGGGTGGAAATTGCATTGTCTTCCAGGAGAATTTTCACTGAGTAAGAATCTCAGCTTTTATTGCCAAATTCAAATATTCATGCAAATTCACTGCTTAGCTTACTTACCTCTTGACAACTCTAGATGTGATAGATGCTGTACTTTTCAGTACTAACAAGACATTTCCAACAGGCAGATAGAGAAATACCAGGGCAGAAAAGAAAAAAATAAATCATATTTCAAATGAGAGCAAAGGCAGGTAAGACCAGTGTCCTCAACCTCAAATGTTAGGATTAAAAAAATTATTTAAATAAAATATTGATAATCATGTTAATAAACAGGCTTCTAGTACTGAGAAATAAATTTTATATCCCCTATAGAGTTCTTGCTCAAATAATTGAGTGAGGGTCTTGAATTTTCTAGATGTGGCATTAAAAAGAAATCCATAAGAAAACATTGAACTGCACTGCAACCAGAAACAGGATTGCCTCTGCTTGTTTAGTTTTAAGTTGGTGCCCAGGACAGAGTTATTGTCTCTATAAAAACGTTATTGTTTTTCTTTGCTAATCCTCCGTGTAGCTATGACAAGGACAGATGATTGCAATAAATCTTTTGCTTTTTCTTGAGACAGACTGGTGCAGTCTTGATCACAGTTGATGACTCATAAGCAAATAAAGGTAGAGGCCATCCTCAAAAAAAGATCTCTAAAACTGATTTTTTTTTTAAACAATGATCATAGCTGGTGCACTCTTAAATGAGTTATTTTCTTGTATGTAGTATGAAGCTTCCCATATTTTGGTCACATTCAGAATAAATATTTTTAGTAGGTTTGATCATTATGAAGGTAAAAGTTTCGGCCATCTCTACAGTATCGTGTTTTTGCCTATTCACTGAAATTGGTTTTAATTAGAGCTCAGCATGAGCACAAGGTCCTGGAAAACTCTCTGCTTCTGGGTGACAACACTATAGTCACTTGTAATCTGCAGCTGGTCAAATATCTCATAAAATCTCTGAAATTGTTTTGGATGCTGTAGTGAGTCATATAAAATAGCTGAGCTGAGGTAGTGTCTTCTCTAAAATGTCTACCAGCTAAAAAGTAAACCTGCTAGACAACTCTCTAGGGTGGGGACTTTTTGTGAATAATTAGCCTTGAGCAATGAAACTCCAGAGCCACACCTGGGATGAATCTTTGATCTGTCTTTATACAGCTAGAACCGAGTTAGAGAGTTTATGCATTATCTTGGTGTTGCAGATGATAAAAATCTTTACTCTTGCATATATACTGCAGCAAATATATAGCTCTGTGTGTATGTGTACATATATATATGTCATATATATATTTTTATATAGTAAAAATGGATGTTAAGGCTCACCACTTCATCATGTTTCTTCATTGTTCATCCTGATGTGGCTTAATCACTTTTAAGATTTGTTATTTTTTTCCTTTTTTTCTGTGAAAGATGAAACTCAATGACACATTCTTTCTTAATAGGATCAGAGCAACATGTACAACAATCAGTGTGCTGACAGAGCAGAATCTTTACTTGACCTATTTAGTAGGCACACTTGTCAAAAGCTGTAAAGTAAAATGAATTAATCATTTACAGCATGTATGTTTGTTTATTTTTTTACATATAATGTCCACTTTTTAGACAAGTTTTATTAAATGACAGAAAGGGTCAAATAGTCTCATGTACCTGATGTAGCTGCATAGATTCCTTATTAGGCAGTCTGCAAGAAGTGTGAACACAATGATAATCAGTTTGTCCTCCATCTCAATCCTTGATGCACTTCCCGCTCAATCTGTGGCCTTGGGCAAATCCCAGAAGTTCTGTCTCTCTCTTACACATGCAGTAAGAAGTATAATAATAATGAATTAATTGGTTACTTGTTTGCCATTTTGAAGATTGTTAGTTACAATCTTCTCTTGTTTATACTAATGTAATATCCCAAGAGAATGAATTTGTGAATGTGTAATTTAGAAAAATTCCAATTATACACTCATGCTTAATATTGACCATCTCTTTTATTATTAGGTTCTGCAAACAATTTAAATTAAACTACTTTAAAAACAAAATATTTATTAGCCTGATTAATTTAGAATAATAAATAACCATTCTATTCTGTATTTTGCAGGAGTTTAATGAAATAAATGCTTTATATGCAGGCAGAAATAGCCTTTTAGCAACAATTTCTGAGCATTTTCTAATGACCATAATGCATCTGACGAAAATCCACCCAGAAAAACCGTAAGAGTGGCACATGTTCTTATTTTCAGATATAAATCATGAATATGCATGTATTGCTCTTCACTTAAGCTTTTACGCAGCTGTAGTAGGAACACAACATGGTTTATTCTCTTATGTCAGCTATAGGGAGTTCCATATTAAATATTAGGCTTGGACTGAATGTCTAAAAAGGGATTAAAACAATTAATGCTGCTTTAACACATTAAATTACATTAAATTTCACCTTTGTTTAATGGGTCATTTCTAAATGAATTTAATTGTCCTATCCATTTGTATCTAAAAAAACCCTCAAACAACAACAACAACAAAAAAAAGCCAAAACAATAACAACAAAAACAACACCAACGACAACAAACACTGGTTTTCTGATCCTATGGATGCCAGGACGCTCGGAATAGAAGACTTTCCCTATTTTTAAACTTAAAAAAAAGCTGCTTAGCAATGATGGATCCACCATGCAGAATCCCAGGTTTGGGACTTGTCTGGGAGAAGTGGAGCCAAGAAGACACCTCCAGGGGAGAGCAGTCCCCAGCTTCCTCTGCAAGACAGAAGCCCAGATGACTTTTCAGCTCCAGTAGTAAGATACTTCAGTTCCATCATCAGCTGGGCTTGGTTTTGTGATCAGACTCATAGCTGATTCTCTGAGAAAGTCCAGCAAATCTCACATCTCAGTGAGGTTTCAGTCAAAACCTCAAATAACATTGGTTAGCAGTGTTTACAGTGCTGTGGTTTCAACTACAGGCTGAGTAAACAAATATTTAGTGGGCAATAAAATTTTTAAGATATTTGAAAAGTAGGGGAATGTGGTTTTGCTTGGCTGTGTGCTTTCTCATGCTGAGATACCAAGTAAAATGGCATGTGGTTTCTTTTTAAGGCCCACAAAAAATGCTTTTGGTAAGCTGTTGCAGGCTTAAAATTCACTTCAGTTAGCCTTCTAGTTCGGGATGCATATATCCAAGCCCTCTAAAAGTTTTGCTAACAGGGCTGACAGCAATAGAAGTGGAAGACCAGGTGATTTTTCCAGTGTATAGCTCAGTCTCCTCATTAGCTTTTAGATTTCCAACCACACTGCACAGCTCTTCTTATAGTCTACTGTCCTGCTGTGGGTGTGATATGCTGCCCTATTTCTCAAGTATGGTTTTAAAAGCTGTGACTCCAATATGAACTTTACACTTGCATAATTACAGAATCACTTTTTCTTTCTGTTGCTCCTTCTTCCTCATTTTCCCTGTTCTGTTAAACCCCAGCCTGCAGCATTCTGTGTTAATACAACACACAATGTGAACTCTGAACAAAACACAATTCCTGCTTTGTTACAGGTTTGAGAATGGTGGTGCAAAAATATCCTTGTGGGAATAGATAAGAAACCTCTATAATCTATAAGAGACAAGATGCAAGGTGTAAGAATTTCTTTCCCCCCCTCAAGTTTCTCACAGAGTCAGCAAGACTGGGCCAGTGTCTGGCTGCTCTAATTCACGGTCAGATGCATTAGCCAACATCCACTTTGGCTGACATTAACACGCTGAGCTGTGAACTGCCGTGCTTGAGGAACAGGTTCACATCCATTTCTGTGTCCTGGCGCTGGGGAGGCAAACACAAGCGGAAAGGTGGGGCAGGCATCCCCAGTGCTATCCTTCTAAAATGCCTTGGTTGTTTTTTTTTTTTTTTAGCATAAGGCAATTGTAATTCTAGAAATGGCAAAAAAACAGAGAGCACACCAGGAGTGAGAAAACACAGAAAAAGAGATAATGTTTCGGGCTTCAATGTAAACTTTACCTTTTACTCTAAATAAAACTAGTTAAACAAGTTAAGCTGTTACTTTGTCCCAGCTGGTTTGTCTGTAAGAGTGTGAAATAAGATTCGCTTTAGAAAGGCGAGATTGTACCTCCCTCGTTGTGGTTAGCTAGGCCACACTCCGTGGCTCTTCTTTACATATGCTCTTTCATTTAATGTTGTGATCACCTCTTTAAAGAAGCAGGCACAGCTGATTGCTGGGCTGTGCTGCTGTTTGCAGATGCTGGCTTCTTAGCATTCACAGGAGACTCATGTTTCACCTCTGTGAGAGTAAAAGCAATTCAAGCTTGCCAGGTGAAATATTTTAGGATTGTGTGATGTTTTATTTCCTTTGGCAGTTATCACCTTCAGTCAGTAAATAGAGCACACTGGTTGGCTGAGTTATTAAAATAAGAAATATTTTTGTATTTCTTTGAAAATATATCTCTTACATTTTTATTCTGTATGCCTGTACAATATATTTATGCAATATAAATGCAATGTGCAATACATAATATATGAAAAACTATAAAAATCACATCTATTATTAGAAGGAAATGGTTTCCTGCATTGTTAAACATATGCCAATCTGAAAAAAAAAAATCTGCTTTGATTAGTGAGCAAGAATTATTTATTCCAAAAGTATTTCAAGTAGGTTTTTTCATGAACAGGAAAGATTTCTTCCTGAAATATTTCTATGTAGTCAGGCAAACAAAAGGTCTTTGTTGTTAATACCATTTTAGTGGGCTATTTAGGACTGATAATGTAAGTAGATTGTATACTAATGCCCCTCCCACTCCATTGCTCAGTGTAAACTCAGTCTCCATTTTTTCACTACCAAAGCACACAGATTCATGACCAGGTGCTGGCAACACTGAGCTTGTCTTAGCCCACCTGAGGTGTCAGAGCAGGCTTCAAGGTGCATTAGCAGCTCTGTCACCTAAGGTGGTGCTTAGTCCTAGGAGGAATACAGCTCTGTATCACATGTGCAGAGGGGTAGAAACTCCGGAGTGAGAGCTAAGAAAAACCAGAGCACTCAGCAAAACACACCGAGGTTCTTCTCTTATATCTCAATATTATACCACTTTTGGTAAAAATTAAAGTTCACAGAAACAATAAGCAAAGAAAGTATGTCATTATTTTTGAAAGAATGGGCAATATAGACAGAAAAATAATCATATTCCTTAAGACAGCAAATAAAAACTCAGTGTTTCTACAAATGTAAAAATTATGATGCTGTAACTTTTTTATTACGTTTTGGATTGTTCATGTCATTCACAAGCATAGGTTTTTTTCTTAATATATCTGATGTGGAAGCCCATCAAATCATCTCTGCTTTTCTTGAAAGCAATTAGAGTATACTTAAATTTACTGTTGGCAATAAAAACACAGGATGAAGTATTTTTATTCTTCCTCAGTTTCTAAAAAAAATACCATAAAGACAAGCTCACAGTTGCAATCTTTTGGGTAGCATTCTCACTGCTTCATACACTTTTATGGTATAGTCAATACCAATATTAATCATTGAGACTATATGTTTTTTCTTTGTTACATAGAATCATTTCAAAACAATTTTCTGTTGTGCTAAAGATTAGTGGTCAACATTTTTGTACAAAAACTTGAAAGTAATCAATTAAGCCTGCAGTTACTGCAGGAAATCTGTCAGTTTCTTTTATGTTTAATAATTGCTTCCTTCCAGGTATTCGAAAGATAAACATGCCTGTCAAAAATCGATTTTAATGTTTGTCTGGTTACAGCTCAATGATATTTCAGTTCTTATCTGTTGTTTGATTACTCTTTGTTAGCCTTTAAGAACAGTTGTTTCTCAGCTAAATCTCCTGGGACAGTTCTGAGGCTTGAGGTGCTGTCTTTTAGTTACAGTCATATTACTAAACACAAGTGTGACAGCACATTCATTACAAACTGAAGCCAAAAATGGCTGAAGGCACAAACATGATTAAAGAAGCCTCTCAAGAGGTGACTGAGTTTAGAATAGAATAGAATAGAATAGAATAGAATAGAATAGAATAGAATAGAATAGAATATAGTTCAGCTGGAAGGGACCTACAATGATCATCTAGTCCAGCTGCCTGACCCCCACAGAACTGACCAAAACATAAACTATGTTGTTAAGGTCCTAATCCAAATGTCTCTAGAACACTGCCAGGCTCGGGGCATCAACCACCTCCCTAGGAAGCCTGACGTTCAGTCTGAACCTTCCCTGGCACAACTTTAGACATTATCCTATAAGATAATAAACTCCTAAAGTGTTGTATCATAAGTTTAATATTTGCCTTAATTATGGCCATCAAAGATAGTTTATTCCCATCCAAGAAATTACTCTTAGAAAAGATTTAATTATGTGTAAGATTTCAGTAAGACACATATGAATCATAGTAGCTATTTTTGACCTTACTTCCAGTGTCATAGCTCAGGATAATGCATAATGAACAATTTTGAGCCAACCAAGAGCTCTCTTGTTCACATCTACATTATAAGCATGATCATGTTGCATGTTAATGGTCATAGCAATCTTTCAGGCATGAAATACTTTGAAGAATAAAAAGGAAGATGTTTCCAGAAAAATTTAACTCCCTTTGCAACATTCCAAAATATTTTGATTGACACTCAAATGTTACACTCTTTACTCAGTCAAAATTACCTTCAGAATCAAGCACTGTAGCTTAGGTAGTAATTTTTCCCCATGGAAAGTGCACAGAAAATAATTGCAGTTTAAACACTTGTAATATGAAATATATAATTGCTACTTTTCACTTTATAAATGACTGTACAAAGAGAGATGGAGGAGAGAGTAAGGGAGTAGAGAATAACTACTTAATGGCACCTTCTGTGAACAACTGTAAAGACAGTGAGCCTTGTTTCCTAATTGACTGCACCTTTTTGCATCTACATAATACTGTTGATCTTTTTGAAACAGGTCTTGGTAGCACTGATACTAATGATGTGAACTGAGAAACAAGCCTACTCACTATTCTTTAAAAATATTAATATGCATGATGGATTGCATGCCTGTTAAGTAGAGAGTAACTTGTTGAGACTATTTTTTGGGTGTTTTCTTGGACTGTGTTATTCAGTCAAAGCTAAGAAACAGGCAGTATCTTGTTCTCTATTTAAAGTCTGTGTGCCATAAGTTTCTGCACAATCTCTGAAGTTCTCCAGAGCTTGCTGATGCATTTCTTCACTATTTACCATATTTACACCATATCAAACCACATGAAACCTGAAGACAAGTTACCTTTTTCACTGTTTGTGTTTTCCCTGTGTGTGTTACACGTTCATGATAACTATTCTGCCATAGATCATACAAAATCTGACTCAGATCTGAAGCACTCAGTTGTCCTTTGTGCGGTTAAACAAAATCCAAGAGGAAACATTTAATAATCCAAATCTATGTCCAGACAGTTTTGCTGACATTTATTTATCATTCGTTTTTTTGCAAAATCCAAATGAAAACAATAGTCTTTAAAAGCATTAAGAAAAGCATTAAAGAGAAAATGTATTCCACCTTGCAAAAACTATGAAGACTGAAAGGTTTTTCTTTTCCTTGCCCCTTGTTGTTTTTTTGGGGTTTTTTTTTTTGTTTTTTTTTAAACGATATTCAGATGTGTTGTACTTCTAAACAAGGCTAATAGGTACTGAAAACAGTAAGGAATGCTCTGATCCATGCCATGAAAACCAAGCTGCAACATGCATGCTGATGTACAAATGCCAGGAGTGATTTATTAACATGATTTCCACACACTTAGGTACTCCATTCAACCCACAACAACACATGCAAACACAAAATACCCATTGAAGTTTACTACTAGAAAACTTGTGTCTATAGGAATGAATTCTGTTCAGTGCAACAACAGTAAGTTTGGCTTTAACATTATTCAGCAATATATGTAGTTTTTAAATTTTAAGGGAAAAAGTAATTCCACCTGCATTATATGAAAAGTATTATGCTTCTGCATAGAAATACTTCGTTTTACAACTCTGGGTGTTGCTAACTAAGCAACAAGTATGCAGAACAGGCTCTAAGTTTTTGAGGATCACAAGCTGAATTGGATCCAAGGTTTTCAACTACTGAAGAAAAACAGCCTGTAGGAACAACAAAATTATTATTCTCCTGATAACTCTGATATATAAACAGAAGCACTGTTTGTAAGACATAGAACCCAACTTTCTGACCTCCTAATTGCTGATAAGGCTTTATTCATGTGTGACTTCTGTAAGATACCTACAAGAGAGATACAAGGTTGATCAAAGGCCTGGGAAACTTGGCTTGCAATAATAATTTGACAGAACTTGAGTTGTTTAGTCCAAAGAAGAAGAGACTCAGAGGAGGAATCATAATTTGTTGAAAACTGCTGCAGGAAGAAGAGTATAGATTAGGAGAAAAATAATTTCAAGATAAGCAAAACCGTGGGAGGATCTCTATACAGAGGCAAGGTGGTCCAAGAAAAAACAGAGGAAGACCCTTTTCCACGACATTTATGGGCATCTGCCAGCTCCTCAACATGGACACTGTGCCTGCCTAGCTTGCTTTCTTTCTTTCTACCTTCAACCTGATGGACCACCTCTCTCATGCCCTCCCAAGTGCTGGAGAGGCAGAGCTCTCTGAGCACATTGCTGGTCCTGCTTGACATGGAAATCATTTCCTACCGCTAGTCCCTTTTCCTTCCCTTGTGCTTCACTCAGTCACCTCCATCCCCTGAATTAAACATGTATTTCCAAAGAGCCTTGAACAGGCTCTATGTGAAGTCCCTCAAAGATTTCCTGATTTTCAAGGATTACATGTAATTGTGAACCAAAGGGCCATATACCATGAAAAAACTCACACCTAAGCTTTTTAGTACAACTTTCAGATTCTAAGCTGAAAAAGACGTATCAATAGAAATACACATAACTTTTGGGTTTTAAGTTTTCCTGTAATTTTGCCTTTATTTCTATTTATTTCTCTATCCATTAATTAATTCTTGTATAAAATGCAGTGACTTAGAAGAGTGCAATAAATCAAAATTATCTCCTGTTTTTGGAGAAGATAAAAATATCACACAGTAACTACAAAATATTTCTTCCCCTTAGAAAATACTAAAATGAAAATTACTATTATTCCACAGGTTTTACAGCTGATTGCATTCCTTTGCCATTTCCACTTTCATTCACACTACTTTTCTTAAATTCAACCATGAAAAAGAATAAAAAAAATTCTGTAATACCTCAGGTGCAATTCTGCCACAATAGAAGTTACAGTCAAATATTAAAGGAAAGGGAAGTATTTGAAAACTTACAGTGTAACCCATTTGTTTCAGATTCAGAAGGGGAAGGATTTGAGATTGAGGCTGTATCCATGTATCAAGGCTCTTCTCTTGCTGTTGAGAGTAACTGTCCAAAAACATATCCATCTCAGGTCCCTATCATGACAAAGCAGTGGATGCATTATAGCATCCTATCTTTTCTGTATCCTGGCAAATTCCTAATGAAGTCACAAGAAAGAACCTCTTCAACTTGAGCAAGAAGCTGGGCTTTGTTGGTCTTTTGTGGGCAAGATATAAACTCTCTGCCCCATAAGTAATTTAGCTGTGTGCTACCTTTCAATACCAGAGCTAGCCAAGTTCAAGTCATTTGAAGCAGTTCAAAGTCATTAGTCAAGTCAATAGTAATTTGAAGCAGTTCAAAGCAAAGTCTTATTTTAGCTACCTATATATAATTATAAAGCTGTGATCATCAGATGTTAGAAGCAGATAAAATCTGTAGGATACACAAGGATATTACAAGTTGTTGGGACTTTTTTTTTTCACACAAGATAATTAACTTTCTGTTTACTATATTATCCAGAAAATGGAGAACATAAGATAGAGACTGGATATCAAACAATAGTTTTCCTTACATTTACATTTTTTTCCCCTTATAATAACTTTGAAGTTATGATACATGGATGCCATAACACTGCATTATATCAAATTTTTGAAAACTGAAAGTAAGGAAGGATGAGATCTACTTCTGATAAAAGAAAAACTACCTTTAATAAGCTGAAAGCCTTTTCCTCTGACATACACAGTTTTAGGCAGGGAAGTTCCAATTTCTGAGCACATTTATAGGAAAAATAAGTAATTGAATATACACATGCAAGTTTTAATTCAGCTGAAACATAGTTTAAGCTACAGAGAAAGAATTTGGTTAATACTTGCTTACAGACCCAAGCTGAAGTTATATCCTGTAAAGATCAGATTGATCACAGAATCAGGCTTGATAACCAAAAAGTATTTAATTATTTTTACAACGTGGACCGGCTCTGTTTGGTTAGGAGGATTTGAAAAAATTGGTTAAGGAAGCATTTAACCTTTGTTCCTAAACACCTAAGGTAAGTATCATAACCAATCCTTGAAATCTAGTTAATGTGGGGACTTGTGTGAGACTCATCTGACTAAATTAATGTTTACTACAGCAACACAGACATATGAGCTTGGGCTTCTTTATAGTCAGTGGAGATCTGGCCAATAGTTGTTAGATATGTCTCATCTTAAACTCAATACCTACATTGGGACAGATTAATATTGCCCTATGTGGCATTGATCATATTTACTCCCACTAACTGCAGATGGTGACTGTGTGACCCTAGGTTGCATGTGTGAGCAGCTCGGATGTAGCCATGTACACCTGAGACACCAAAAAGTTAGATAAATGAATATTGGTCTTTTGATACTATGAACAGAAAAGTTGGACTCAATGATCCTTGTGGGTCCCTTCCAACACATTCTCTGATTCTGTGAACAGTGTTTTTGTAAGATTCACTTGTATGTCAAACAGAACTATTACAAGAGCATGAGCAAGGCACAGTTTAAATAGCCAACCAGTTAGGTTACTTTCTTGAAATAGGAAAGATCTTGGGACAAATCAGTGTTCTCAACTCTTCAAAACAAGGAATGAAATCAGTATATTTTACAACCTATCAAAGTCTACTAGCTACAGGGGTACCATAGTTACTATGCTGATGTGACTGGCATTTAAAACTTTGAAAGATTCCCTTTTCATTCTGGCACAGGACTCATTTGGAAATTTCTAATAGTTCAAAGGGATGGATTCATTTCAGTTCCACACCATTTTTTGCTCCACTGTGTGCCTCCAAGGTATAATTGAACATCTAACCCTCTTGATCCATCTGGTAGGATATATACACAGAGCAGGAGTAATTTTAAAGCGGTTTTGATTTACTGTAATTTACACATTCAAATAGCTTTTTGCTATCTGCTTAACATGGCACACCCTTACCCAGTCCCTTGGCACACTAATTAAAGCAGCTTTAGGTTGCCCCAGAATTTCTTACCCTTAGATTATGAAAGATAAATGCAGAGATGAACTATCACATGAACAAGGAATTTGGTAAGCTTACATGCCTGGCAAATTAATTAAACTTAGATTACCACTAAAATTATTTCATCTCAAAACTGCAGTTACCTTAAATTTACATAAGACTTAATTCCTGAAGGTGGCAGCATCCTGACCAAACCTATATATAGACTTCAATGCATGCAAAACCCTAGAACATGACCATTAAATTATAAGTGTTAATTTAGCAGTAATGCCACACATGACCTTTTAACATATATAACTGGAAATATGATCTATGCTAGCAGCTGGATCAAATATTTCCCACTGAGTATTTCCCATGTTTTTCTCTTGAGCTGTAAATCTTAAGAAGAACATTTTTACCTTAAATGTCTTCTAGCATTTCACACTACTGGTCTACGTGAACTACTGTGACCATTACATCCAAGAAATGGCCAATTTTGAACATTTTTGTTTGACTCTTTGTTTCACAAAGGGCATTTTACGTAACCCAGATGTGACTTTTAAGCCCTCTTCGTAATGTTGATGCCATAAGAATACCATAGAGAGTCCTTATTTGTCTACAGGGGTTTTTGTTTCATTTTGTTTTGTGTTTTTTTCATCACTTTATTCTTCATAGTTACTAGCTATGCCTGTGTAGACTGACTGGTTACAAAAACAGGAGGGGGTAAGGGTTTCACCTACCCATGTTCCTATATATGCAGAGGCATGAATCACCCATAAGCAAATTTTTTAAACTGCCTTTGGTAACAAAGGCTTGAGATCATACTAAAATCAGGGGGGAAAATTCCATTCAGCTTAAAGGTCATGGGATAAACCTTTTCTTTGACCAGACTCAAATCAGAAAAAGAGTTACAGGCTGCTGTTGAAAGTCTCTGGGACAGCCAGAAGGAATTTCACTCTGTCCCCAGAGGAAAACAAACGCTACTTTATCCTCATCTACTCAGTGAAAACAGGCTTTTCAGAGAGGGCAAATCCAGCCTCTCACACTTGGGTAAGCAGGACAAACCACCCCATGCAGGTGGCATTGCTATGGCAAGGTAAGGCAATATGTAGGCATATTCCCTTGTCCTTCCTCCTGGAAGAATTTACATCATTCCTTAGTAATGGCTACACCTAAATGTTGCAAACTATCCCTTAGTTCTTTCTTAGCCATTTTCTGATAAGCAGAGCATATTTTCCATTCCACCAGGACTGTCTCCCTGCTATAGCACATGGTTGTCGGGTTTCTGGAGCAGAAACCTTCATACCAGTGTTCTGTATTTGGGTTTCATTCAGCTGGAGAGAGTGGCCTGGCTTCCCTGCACCTCTCCCAGTGTGCTGCTCTCTCAGAGGCACCTAGCAGCCATCCAGCACCATAAAGCACATACCATTTAATTAGAGAAAAAAACATTTAGGGGAAAATATGCCTTAAAACTGTTGAAATAGCTTGAATAATACTTAGCTTACCTGCTTGTCACATGTCTTTTTCCACATTGAAATCCTTTAGAGGGTTTGCCTCTGTCTTGCTCAGTCTTACATCTCTCAGTGATGAGATGGGTAAAATGCCTTTTCTCTCATGTCAGAACCAAGATTCGCCACATTTTCAGATCCTCCATCTTCTAACACTTCCCAAACATGGCCAGACTAGTCTAAGCTAGTCCCACAGGGAAATACTTCAAAAAAGTTTGTTTCTGCTTAATTTTAGTATTGCAATTTATCCTCATTATTTTTAGTTCCTGCAGCAAACATTCCCTGCATTAACAGATAAGCTGGGAAGACTTTAACTAACAGCTCTGTACAAATGCATATATAACCTCAGTAAAGTCAGGATAGTTGCTACTGAGTGTGCTGTGCTCCTATAACACCTGCAATATTAGCACAGATGAAATTACACTGCTACTGACAGCCTGTTATTTGTACTGGGGAGTTCCTGATGCAGCTTCTTTAGGATTTCACTCCAAAAAAATTTTTATCAGTTCTCTCTGGCAAAAATGCAGCTGCCAGAGATCCACTGTATTACCTCTGGCCCCAGCTCTGCGAACACAGAATTAGCTCATCTCTGGTGTGGTTGTATGACCATCAGAATTATAGCTGTGGTTTTGTTTTCACCTGAGCCACTTTGCCCTCCAGACGTGCTTGAAGACTGAGATGTGAAGGCAACATGTCCGAGTGTATCTCAAAGAAAGCTGGAAGAGCTGAGTGGTATTACCTCAGCTAATGGCAAGTATTACTGAGTTGCCATTCTGAATAATCAGCAGGATAAAAACAGTTATATCAAGGAGAAAAAAGTATATCTAATAAAGGGCAGAATTTAACTGAGTAGATGTGAGACTTGCGACTGTTTTCTGTTTCTGAAATAAGCCTAGACTTGCAGAAAAGCCCTGAGTGTAACAGAATATATTAACTGGACTCTGCCAGACAAAGCAGGGTCAATCACTGGAACACAGTCCATCCTGTGCTCCCTTCTTCAGGGGCAGCTTGTCTGTGTCCTACGTCTGTATCCACTCATCTGTGCTGAGTGTCACACACAGGAGAGAAGCCCAGCTCTCTACTACTCCTTCCACTCCTTTCTCTCTAAAGACCAGTACTTTCAGAGATCTGCTTTCCTGATTTCTACCTTAAGCTTTCACCTAGGCTACGACTAGATAAGCTATAAAACCTTTACAGACCATTCAGATCTAGCTAAGTGATAAGAAAGTTTGTCTAATTAGCTGCTGTTTAAAAACTTTTCCAATGACTGATTTACATCCTTGTATTTTTAAATTAATTTAAAGTTTTGCCTGTTTCTAATGACATATGAAAGTATATCACTGTGCTGGGTGGGGTGGAGTTAGTTTTCTTCAGGGTAACTGGTATGTGGCTGTGTTTTGGATTTGTGATGCGGATTTGATTAGTGGAAGTTAATCAGGTCTAGGGGAAAAAAGTCAATGCAAATGCACGATGCAGCCTTTTCAGCCCTCACAGGTTAAAGATATTCAAGGGTGTTTTAAAAAACGGTAAACAGAAATGTCCCTGATCTCTTAGTCATAAATAGAAAGTTTTACCTTTACAGCTGATTAGTGAACCTACAAAAAATTATTCACAATATTTTTCTGACAATGTAAATGTGGCTGGAATTCATTGCAGAGATTTTCTCCAGTTAAAATTATAAAAAACACCTGAGAAAAGATATTAGAAGTACAATACAACCTTCATATAAAAAATATGCAGATGCTTGATGGTCTACTACACTTAAACAGATATTTTCAATTTGAAAATATTTCCTTTTATTAACCTAGAAGGACCAAGCTGTACTGCAAAGGTATTTGTGTGTTCTAAAACATGTTTGTTCTTCTGTTTTTATGACGTTTACCCAGAGAAAACCTTCATATGAAGTGCTTCAGTTGCATCTGAATCTACACTTATTAAATAGATATTAGGCTTTCATGGGAAACAAGAGTGTCAGAAAATGGTTTTCAAATCAGAGTGACTTGGTTTGGGAGTTTACATTGGCTCCCATCCAAGCAGAAATAGCCAAAAGAGCAAATTACACCTCCACACCCAGTTAGAAAGTCTGCAGGTATTAAGTTGTTTGTTAAGTAGAGTCATTGCGTTAGTAATTTTAGCTGTGTTTGTTCTTTGTGGAAGGCAACAGGCTCTTCCAGATAGTTTCAAAACACGGCAGGGCAAAACTTGATCTTATTAAAACTAAGTTTCTACATGAACTGTTGTTTCTCACATCACAGGTTCCCTTCACTCTTCTCAGCCAAAATTATTGTTAATGTACCTTTCTCTGTGAAATATTTTTTTCACAAGCATTTATTTCAGAAACTAACTTAGAAGTATTTTCTTTAGGGAAAACAAGCAAAATCACAATGTTCACAGCAAACTCCTTTGCCTGTCTTCTTAGCATTGTTATATTATACTTCTCCCAACTAGAAGAAAAACTGTACCTCTCTCTTGCAGAAAAGTTCTGTTCCCCCTTTTTATTTTTTACATTTAAAACGACAAAGTCACTAAATCAGATAAATACTTCTTAAGCTTCCTTAGACTTCTGAATAGAATGCATTAGGGCTACTTAAAGCTGTAGCTCAATTCTGGTCAATGAATACCTTATTAGAGAAGTCCGATTAGATTTTTTTTTTAATACATCTGCCTTCAGTAAGCAAGGATGACTAAATTATTACAGTAATAATAACTTGGTTTACTTGGCTCTTTGCTGTTGTACTAGGATAATTCTCTTGGAACTCCAAAGTGAGTGAAAAAAGCTGTTGTCTTTCCTCTGTAACAGCAATGAATCTTCCTAGCTAGTTTCAGGGCAGGGCAAGACTGGCTCTAACTCAGAGGTGTAACTGAAGGCAGAGTTCAGTTCAAAGACTGATATACATGTAACCAACAAGCCTAACTTGTTCATCTGGCTCCATGGGACTCCTCGTATGAGGAGGAATAGCAGGATTGTGTTTTGTAGAGGGAAAGAGTGCTTTAACTCTTACCGTATGAAACCACAATGCAACCCAAAGGAAGTCTGCTGTGCAGTGCTTACTGAAGATAACCTTTCTAACAGAGGACTCCGGTGCAATGCCATGCCCTCAGTCATCCATATGTCTTCAGGGTGTCTGCAGACTACTGACATAACCTTATGAGACACGTAGCTGTGGCAACCAGACATGCAGGAATTGCAGGCACAACTCTTTCAAACTTCCTTTGCCTTGCATACCACTGCAAAATTGCCATGCAGACTCCTTTCCTCTCACCAAGGAGCTCTGCTGTCCCTCAGGCTCAGCTACTATTCCTGACACTGGCTAGGGCAGTTTGAATTATGCCATCTCCCGAGAGTGATTCATCCTTCCCTCGTCCATGTCTCAAAGCATGCTCAAAATCAGCATATTTCAACTCACATATGGTTTCTAAACCAAAAAATATTCAGCTGCCATTGCTGTGGATTGTATGGTTAATTTCTAAGTTTTAGAGGCATGAATCTCTAATCTGCAAATGACAGGATAGATTTTCTTTTACCTTCTCATACCTCTGTGGAATTTCTCATAAATTCAGCTGCAGCATAGACACCAGAGCTCGTTTTGCAAGCTATGCTGATAACATAACTACACAGAGCATAAGCCTTGAGGCTTCTTTTCCAGCCGGTTGTCAAAGCTTTGAAACTATTGCATGTTTAAGGCACTGAAATGACTGAGAGCACAAGCCTGATGGAATGTGTGGTATTCGTTTATCTCTGGAAGTTTACATGTCCTACTCAATGAATTAGATCTATAAAGTGATGAAGTGAAAGATGAAAAAAGCTGTAAAGGAGTAAGAGTTTCTGTAGTTATACACACCGCTTGAAAGTTTGAGTTCCCCAAGCAAAAACTTTGATTGAACATACTTGAGGGATGAACAATTGATCTGACCAGCTTGCATCCTGATAGTGCTAAGCTCCAGTGTGATTTCTAACAGCTGCTCTAGGAAATTACAGTATTTTCCATTTAATGGATAGTGTGAGCTCTGATGCTGAATTGTGACTAGACTCCTGATCTTGTGTCACAGAGGAAGGGTGACAGGAGAGGGAATGAGCCACAAGTACACCCTAACCACAGAATCATCCTTCTCTTTTTAGGAGTCAGCTGTAGCTCTGTGCTTAAGTGTTCACAAAATTCTGCAGATGACTGGGCAACCAATTTGCAGCTTATACAGTATGTAAACAGCCTATATGGCAAAAGACTTAGGAGTTAAGAGCAGTTTATTAATGTATGTATTTGCTTTGAATTTAGCCTAAATGGCAATCTGATGCTGCAAGGTCCCTGCAAAAGCTGCTGAAGAATTGATTTAAACATTCAAAAGACAAGGTTTAGAATTGGACCTGCTATGTAGCTCACTAAAGTCATACAACATTACTTCTGTCATCACACCATGCAGAGTAACTTCTACAAGTGGAGGAATATCTGTACAATGAATTTCTTTAGAGGAATGGAAAGCCAACTCCCTGTAGGGCTTCAGCTGACGCTCTGACTTGCTAAATGTCATCACCCTGTGCTCCCTCTGTAGTCACTGGGAGGGGATAAGTATCTCCAGCAAGTAATTGATATTTTGGACGCTCTGATTCAGCTTCCACAGGTGACTTCCTCTCCACTGGGTGCACAGGGAGACGGTGCTCCTATTTGATTTACCCAATTTGGGTGTACAAAGTTAAATGAACTCAAGATTCCTCCAGATTAGCCAGGGACACTCCTATGTTTTCTTCCATATTTGCTTCCTTTTTTTTGTCCTGAAAAGCAAGGTACACAGAGTTTGTATTTAAAATATGTGTATTCCCTTCTGCATGTGATAAAGGCATATATAGACTGGACACCATATTCTTTTCTCACAGAAATAATAAGGTTTGCTTTTCTTATTGTTATTCACAACTGCACTAAGACTTTTCCCCAAAGATTTTAGGAGTGGTTTGGGACCACTCAAATCCTTTCCTCTTAGGCCATAAATCTTATGCTCCTAGAGATGGAATTTCCAGCCTTAATGATGGATTCAGTTTAGAGGGTTGAAGAAGACATATAAAACCCTTCTCCTCCTCAGATACATGTATTGCCTTTCCGGTTATTTCCTTCTGGGAGAAGGAATCTCTCTGAAGGATCGCTTTTCCAGCGAATGATTGCATGATGAAAGGAGACGTGTGAGCAAAGCAGACTGTGGCCTGATGTGCAGGGGATTTATGGTGGGTAAAGTGGGAAGAGCACAGTAGTGTTTGGATACAGAGTCTAACATCCCCTCATTAATCACTGTTGCAATGACAGCCAGTTACAAGGAGTTTTTGACTGACTCACCCACTTCTTTCACTTCTCTCAATCTGTTGTTGGTAGGATGTATTATGTATTTAACATCTCATTGCATGTTTTGGACACAAAGAGAAGGAGAACAGGGAGCTCTTGATTAAAAGATGGAGACTGCTTTTGTAAACAGAGACTGAGGAAAACATCTTGCAGTTCATGACTTCTTCTGGAAGGAACAGTGAGTTGTGCCTGTTGCTGGTGCTTTCACTTGTGACTGGGAACAGAGAGGTCCACAGGTATTTTCATGGGCCATAATTATGAACATGAGTAGAAAGTTTTGGCATTAGAGTACTCTTTAACTTCAGTAAACTAAACAAGACTCCAAATATGGAATCTGTGTACTAGAGAAATACAAGTTGTAAATGTGGTGCAAATTTTTCTGATGGAAGTAAAATAAATATTTAACAAATAACCAGGGGAAGCAATGGAATCTCCAGCATGCAAAGGCTTTAAGTCCGGAGCAGGTATATTCTGAATTATGTACTCTGTTTCTAATGCATGACAAGGAAAATTATTGTAATGGTCCCCTCTAGCCTTAAAACATATGAACTGCTTCCCCTGGTGCAGCAACCTAATGCAGCAGGCCGAGGGGAGAGGGAGTTTATTGTGCCAACCACTGCTCTTAAAACCACACCCCAAAGGAAAGGTGCTTGAGAGGAAAGTGGTGCGGTAGGTTAATGAACGGGAACAGTGACCAACACAGGAAGAGGATTCATATATACTGCTCCTTGTACAAGCACCATTTGCACGAGCTGGGGGAAGAGGACCAGGAGAAGCATCTGGGAAATCACAGTGAAACCAGGATTCAGGAATGTTTTTCCATTGGTGCTGGTAATCCAACTGTCTAGTTTTGCTTCCTACGTCTGTGCAGAGACACTATCCAAGTGCCACCTTTCATGATGGTAGTACCTTTATTCCCCAAGAAAAAGTAACAAGTGCAAGCTGAACTCACAGCAGCCACCACTAATTACTTATTTTCAGATTCCTCAGACTTTTCCAGATAGCTTCCTCCTATTCAAAAACTGGTTGAACCTGCACTGTATACCTTTTTGAGGTAAGGAATAAAATCTGAAGTGATTCAGAAGAAATTGAAGGTTTTGATGACATTTCCTCAAATCATTTCAACTTGATGGTAAAATGTTATTTTTTTCCTGAAAAGGAGGAACTCTGAGATTGTGCAAGAGGTGTATAAGCATCAGCTAATATTTTCCAGTCATTTCTAGTGACTGACAGCAAAGAACAGCAGAAATAGCATCCATAGTGGGAATTGGTTTTGGTAAGGTTTGTTTTTGAAGTACTGGCTTTTTACTCATAAATCATGATTGAATTTGAACAGGATTCTTAGAAAAACTGTTCCCAACCCCTAATCTATGGATTTGATGTAAGTGGAAAGAGCTGTGTTTGCTAAAGAGAATGACAATCTGCGTTCTGTTTTCCTAGCAATTTCCATACCAGACTACCAACTGTGTCACTGCCTTTCTCAGCAGTTTCCCAAATCTAGTTGCACCAGTAGAGTGAGATTGGCTTATTACCATTCTTTTAGCTTTCTTGACAATTGTTAAGAAAAATACTATTACATTATTTTAGAAGATCATGTATTTTACACAGAGAGAACCAACAGCATTCATCCTATACAAAATTCTCCTACAAGCTTATTATAGGCACCTAGTCCCATTATCCAAAATATTCATCGTTCCTTTATTCTAATGGGGGGTTTTTTCAGATTCTTTCTATTTCTGGGGTGTATTTTGCTGTTCCTTTCAACTCTGAAATACCTGAGCAATTGCTTGGAGGGATAAAAAAGCCCCCCAATATTTCTTTTAAAGAAAGATTCTATTGCATATACCACACAAATATTTTCTTGTTTTCAGGGCCAGGGCTTGGACTCAATGACACTTGTGGATCCCTACAAAGTCAGGTTACTGTTATTCCATTATTTCCTATTGTTATTACTACTATTAATACCATTGCTATTAATATAAAACAACTATACAACACTGATTTTTATGAACATGACTAAACCCAAATTATCTTTCACAAAGAATAAAAAAGAGAAATTAGAGACATGCACATGCCTGGAGGCTATGATCTTATTTGCATCACAGAGAAGGACGGGTAGGGGAGGCAAGGAGGCAGTGTGGCCCTCTAAGTCAATGACCAGCTGTAGTGTATGGAACTAGGCCTGGGCACAGAGGAGGAGCTGAATGAGAGCTTATGGGTCAGAATTAAAAGCAGGGTATGGACAAGTGACTTTATAGTGGGCGTCTTCTACAGACCACAGGAGCAGGAAGACTGAGAAGATGAGGCCCTCTTTAGACAGATAGGAGCAGCCTCATGTTCACAAACCCTGGTCCTCCTACGTGCACTTCAGCCACCAGGATATCTGTTGGAGGGACATCCAGGAGGTTTCTGAAATGCACTGATGCTAACTTCCTTCTCTCAGTGACAGAGAAGCCAACAAGGAGAGGTGCTATGCTGGATCTTTTTCTCACCAGCAAGGAGGGACTGGTGGGGAATGTGAAGCTCTGGGGCAGGCTTGGCTGCAGTGACCATGAAATGCTGCCATTTGAAATCTTTGGGGCAGTGAGGAGAGTGCACAGCAAGCTCACTACCCTGGACTTCAGGAGAGCAGACTTCAGCCTCTTCAGTCATGTGCTTGGTAGGGCACTAGAGAATAAATCCCTGAAGTGAAGAGAGGCCCAAGAAAGATAGTTTATGTTCAAGGATCACCTTCCCCAAGCTCAGGAGCAATGCATCCCAGTGAAGAGGAAATAAAGCAAAAATACCAGGAGGTCTGTGTAGATGAACAAGGAGTTCCTGGACAAACTCAAACACGAAAAGGAAGCCTACAGAGGGCAGACACAAGGACAGGTAACCTGGGATGAATACAGAGAAACTGTCCCAGCAGCCAGAGATCAGATTAGGAAAGCTAAAGCTCTGAGAGAATTAAATCTGGGCAACAAGAGAACTTTCTATAGGTAAGTCATCAATACAAGAAAGACTAAGGAATATGTGGGTCCTCTCCAGAAGGAAATGGGAGATGTGGTTACTTAAGATATGAAGAAGGCAGGGGTACTCAAGGATTTTTTGCCTCAGCCTTCATCAGCAAGTGCTCCATCTGCACCACCCAAGTCACAGAAGGCAAAGGCAAGAACTGAGAGAATGAAGAACTGCCAGCTGTAGAAGATCAAGTACAAGAACAACTAAGGAACCTGAAGGTGCACAAATCCATGGGACTTGAAATACATGTGCGGGTCCTAAGGGAACTAAACAAGGAAGTGGCTAAGCCATTATCCATCACGTTTGAGAGGTTGTGGCAGCCCAGTGAAGTTCCCACTGATGGGAAAAGGGAAACAAGGGAAACAAGAAAGACCCAAAGAACGACAGGTCAGTCAGTCTTACCTCAGTGACCGGCAACACCATGGACCAGATGCTCCTGTAAACTATGTTGAGGCAAATGGAAAAGAAGATGATGACTGGTAACAGTCAGCATGGATTCACTAAGGGTAAACCATTTCTGACAAATTTGGTGGCCTTCTATGACGGAATTACAATGTTGGTGGATAAGGGAAGAGCAACTGACTTAATCTACCTGGACTTGTGCAAAGCATTCAACAATGTTCTGCATGGCATCCTTGTCTTTAAACTGGAGATACATGGATTAGATGGATGGTCAGTTGGTCAATAATGAAAAGGCTGAATGGTCACAAATCAAAAAACTTGTGGTCAACAGCTTGATGTCTGTGTGGATATCAGTGAGGAATGGCATTACATTACTCAGGAATTTAAATTCTTGTCAGCAACAATGGACAGTGGGACTGAGTGCAGCACCCTCAGCAAGTTTGCTGATGACACCAAACTCTGTAGACGACACATGAGAGAAGAGATGCCGCCCAGAGGGACTATGACAGGCTTGAGAGGTGGGCCTGTGCAAACCTCACCATGTGCGACAAAGCAAGTGCAAGATCCTGCACCGTGGGTCCAGGCAAGCACAAACACAGTCAGGGCAGAGAATGAATTGAAAGCAGCCCTGAAGAGAAGGACACGGGGCTGTTAGTTGATGAGCAGTTCAACATGAGCTGCCAATATGCTCTTGCAGCCCAGAAATCTAACCACAACCTGGACTGCATCAAAAGAGACACGGCCAGCCAGTCAAAGGAAATAATTCTGTCCCTCTGCTTTTGGGAGATCCCACTTGGGTGCTACATTCAGCTCTGGGGCCCTCAGCTTAAGAAGGACATGGACCTGATGGAGCAAGTCCAGAGAAGGCCACAAAGATGATCAGAGGGATGGAGCACCTCTCCTGTGAAGACAGGCTGAGAGAATTGGGGTTGTTCCTCCTGGAGAAGAGAAGGTTCCAAGGGACACTTTATATTAGCCTTTCCAGTACCTAAAGGGGGTTTGCAAGAAAGATAGAGAGGAACTTTTTTACAAGGACATATAGTGATAGAACAAAGAAAAATGGCTTTAAACTAAAGAGGGAATGTTTAGACTGGCTATATAAAAAATTCTTTGCTGTGAGGGTGGAGAGCCACTAGAACAGGTTGCCCAGGGAGGTTGTGGCTGCCCCATCCTCAGAAGTGTACAATGCCAAGTTGGATGAGGTTTTGAGCAATCTGTTCTCACAGGAATTTCCCTATCCATGGAAAGGAGGGCTGGAACTAGATAATGTGTAAGGTCCCTTTCAACTCAAACCATTCAGTGATAAGAGGCTTGTCATTAATTAACAACAACAACAAAAAAAAAAAAAGTACAGACACAGTTACAGTCCAATCATAGTCCAAAGGTGAGAGGGCAAAAAGAATATATATAGTTCGCAGAGTGGTATACCCTAACGCACAGAACCCTCTGCATTGCTTCCTGGAGCTGCAGTCTCTCAGTCAACTTGAAGTCAGTGCTTTGCTGAAGTACACTTGGGTTTCATATACCTTTCTAAAACAAGTTTGGCAGACCTGCACCACTCAGGTACACGACTAAATCAGTGGATGAAGTGTCCTACCTTGCTGGAGTTCAGCTTATCACTTTGGATGTGGGATACAGAAACTGTTTATCAGTTTCCTGAGTGACTGGCTGTTTTCTTAGGTGTGTGCCAGTGCTCAGTGCACTATAAAGCCACACCTCTCCATTTTCACCACTCTCATTCCCTGTCTAATTACATGTGCACTGTCATACTCTTGAGAAACCGACTAGATAATTTGCTAACATCATGACAACTCTTCCTTTTCTCTTTCTTTTTATTCTTTTCAGTTGTTGAGACATCAGCTTTATATCTAGCAGTGATTGAGACACTTTTAATGTTTAATCTTTTCTTCTTCTGACAACATCCTTCATGCATTACAGTCATAAAGACATAAACTGCTGGTAATGATTTACTTTTTACAGAATGAAATACCAGTGTGAAATCCAGTATTTGAAGATTTATCTTTATTCTTAACACCTGGGGGTTTTTTGTTGGCTTCACCTTCTCATCCTTTGTCTAAAAGAAATCAAAGTAGTTTAAAAGTATCTCAGAAGCTCAGTGATGGCAATCTGTAGGTCAGTGGCATACGTTTTTCTCCTAAATTTGCTACAAGAGTCAGTTGTCTTTCAAGTTCAGTACACCCCTTGCTGAGAAATGGATGCAAAGGGAAGGCAAGGAGGGGACAACTGTGAATTCAGCAAAATGGCAGACAGTATCATCTGAAGCTGCACAGGTATCTCAACATCTTCTAGCAGATCCAAGGTGTTTACACATTGCCACCATATTCATTAATTTTGAAGGTGTCTTCAAGCACTCTGTCATATTTCATGCATGCATTAGATATACCAAATGATCAGAGGTAGAACCTGGAATAACTTGTGTATCTTCCATAGCAGCATGGGAGCTCTCCTCAGAGAAGACAACAGAAGAGAAAGCTGGGGGGAGAGAGGAGCATTGTAGAGGTCTGGAAAATTAAGATCCCCTGCCGCAGGTATCAGGGAAGGATCTACCACAGTGACAAAGTCTGCCCTGAGGGAGGCCCCTGTGATACCCCCTAAGATGCCACAGGGCTCAGCACCACTCCCTGTAAGTGTGCACTTCCACTGGGACTGTGTAGCAAGGATCAGTGAGTCACTTTTAGATTTGTATGGCTCAGGTCTGAAACATTTTAGCCAAAACGCCATGCAAACAAAATTGGAAAATATATATATATATATGCTGGTTTAAAAGGGTTTTCTAGAAGTAATTTTCCCACATAAACCACCAGAAGGGGGGAAATAACAAAAAAAGAAAAAAAAAAAAAAAAAAACAACCATGAGGACAGTCAACATGCGGAATATCTATTTCCCTAGATTTTCCGATACACCTAGAATGCTCGTTCAAGTGATTTAAACCAAGCATAGCATGATCTAAAAATTGTCATGTGTCCATTAGATATCACACACAGGATGAGTGAGCACCTGCCATCAGTTTTTGCAGTCCTGGTGACTCCCCCCATGCTCAGAGGCAGCGCTGTCATCACCATGCACTCTGGGAGCTGCAGCTGCTTTGGGGGTGGTGTCTGTGAAAACTGAGAGTGGACAACAGAAAGCGTGGAGTTTTCACAGGTGTAGTAAAAGATGCATTAGTAAAACTGGAGAGCAGTAGGATCTGAAACTTTGCAGAGGGTCAAAGCCTTTCCTCTGTGTTATGGTGACCAAAGGAGAAAATTAGTCTCTTGAGATTCAAGAAGAAACAGAAACAAGTTGATTTTGTGGATAAAATGCAGAACTCTGTAACAAATCTAAATGTCTGCACTGTATACACACTTAATAGAAATTAATAGACAAATATTTTTGTAAGAAGTATTTTAAAAGAGAAGCTTCAATAAAAGCCAAACTGGATATTTGCTTGCACAGAATCTCAGTTATACATATAATCTCAGTAATTGCTTCCTTCTATTTAGACTTGTAATAGGTACCCAGCCCAGTCTAGGTGTTCTTCAGCAACTTGTCTGAGATGTCCATGGGCCAGATTGCAACAGAATCTGACAGAGGAACAATGGAGTAACACACCATGAGCCTGTCTGCCATCAAGTGACCAGTGCAAGGGTTGGCCACATTTTCAGTTCACACACAATTTGGAACTCAGGTATGGATAAATCCCACCTGTCTAAGGGCCTGCCCCACAAAGCACCAAAGAGGATCATATTAGAAGTACAGCCACTTCAACTTTCTAAATAGTCAGAAAGAGCCATCTCGGGAGACTTAGGTGACACTCTATTGATTATATACCTATTTGTGATGCTTGCCTTAGCAAGTGATATGAACCTTGGCTTTCAAGGAATATAAAGGAAAGGTGGTCCACAGAGCATAGGAAACCAATATTAGACCCACAGTTTGCTAAATGCTGCTCAGTCTCCAGTGATCCTCTTTAGGTCCTGGGGTATTTATTTCTTGGACTGAGGGACGGGAGAAACCTCCACCACCTGCCTTTCAGTAGAGCATTTGCAAGGCCTAGAAAATGAGACTGTTTCAGGTCTTCTGGTGTTCAAACGCACATGGGTCAGGAGAAGAAATTAAAAACATGATTCAAATAATTTAGGACTCCGAGTTCATGGATCTGTATACCAGCCTTGCGTAGAGGTACTTCTTGCTCTACGTGATTACATAAACTAGGGATACCCATTTCAACTACAAAAGCAGATTTTCCCTCATGGGATCTATTCTAAGTTCAGCAAACTCAAAGACATCCCTTCCCATGAATTCAATAATCTCTGGGTCAGTCACTTCCCAGAGATGAAAGCCAGAATCCAGAACAACTGGAGAGATAAAACAAGCTGATCTTTATTTCCAGCAATGCACCATGTTAATCCTTAATGGTGCATAATGACTGTTATTTACAGGGAAGGCTGACTCGATTAAAAGAGAAGTTTAGCAGTCATTCTTAGAAGGTACGCTCTTTATTTTGTTGTGTAAGGTGCCATCATTCAGCAAGATGCCAGTAAATGACCTGGAGAAGGTGACTAATGAACGACTACTTGCTGCTTCTCATCAGAGAGTGCATTCAGTGAAATAATCAGTTCTCATCTTTAAAACAACAGAAGGAAGAATTTTTTTGCTTTGCACCTAAGTAAATCTGAGGAATTTATTGCCAGAGGTTGTTTTGGTGGTATAAAAGTGTTAAATTAATGAAGCAAGGTGCATCAAATACTGTTAGGCATAGCCATATGGATGTAATTTCCAGCTCGTGAAGTTCCTGACCACCAATGACGTCTTCCATGAGCTCCTTTCTGAACTTGTCCACTACACTAAGCAACTGTTGTTGGCTACTCTTATGCTGTTAGGCTAGGGACAGCTCTGGTCTGATGTTTATGGCCAGTCATGTGATACATTTTAATGTCATTGTCTCCACTTAATATTTCTATTAAGACATTTTCTCAATTTCAGTATATAAGCATAGAACATACAAAGATACTCTGTCAGACACAATGTTTTATAGGCTTTGTCTGAAACATAAAAACAGTTCAGATGCCTACATTATTAGTGTTCACATAAAATCAGAAAATAAAAATGCCATGGAATTAAAGAATTTGAAATTTGTAATATGTTTTGTAAATAAAATGTAAACCAGAAGCCTTACATTATGGAAAACAACTAAAATATGTAGTTTAGGCTCAAGCCTGGGCACTGCTTTTTCACTAAGAAAATAAATAAAAAATTTTACATCTTAAAGCATTTTTGTGGGTGATGTGGAAATTTGTGATGATTCCATAAAAACTGGTTGTTGAAATTGAAAGAACAGTGATCACTACTTAGTAATGCAGTATTTTCTATTGGTCATGGAGTCTTGTAATATTACAGTTCTTTCTGTTTGAAGGAAAAAGAAAATAATTTTAATTTTACTTAGTGATTTTCCTGTCTATTAATTTTTAATAAAGCACTGTATTCGAGAGATGATTTTGAACTTACCGATTACTGTTGCCAATGGTAATCTACAATGATAAGTGCTGAATGATATAGGACTTCCACTTTCTCATTGTGCCTCAACACCAAAATGCAGGCTGCACCACAAAAGTATGCCTTGAAAAAGAAGTCAAGGTTATCCATGCTCCAAAATAATTTGGAGGGGCAGGGCAGCACCTGAAGTCATTACCAATGTAGCGATGACTAAGATGGCAAAAAAAGCCCCAAGCAAATGGCTACTTCTTCAGGGATCGAGTTCAAACTTGAATAAGGATGAATTCAGAATATCTTTGTGCCATTAGTCATGCAATCCACACAGCAATCACCACCTGAGCTGTCAGATTAGACAAGAAATTGCATGCTTTGCTTGTAGCTCACATACCTTGACTGTATACTCAGTCAAAAAGAAGCGATCACACTCCCAGTAGTGCCATGACAGCTGGTTTGTTAGTGCTGTGGAAGTGTAAATGCTCCCTGAGCCTCAACAAATGCAGCAGATGAAGATTGCTGACCATGCCCTGCAGCAGCATCTAGAAATACCTGGTCACTGCTATCCAAAGCCTGCATTGGGACTTCTGCAACCACCTTCAAACATATGCCATGAATCAGAGTATGGGCTCTTAGCACTAGAAGGAAAGGCACTGCTTTCCTTTCTCTCATCTGTCCTTCCTTTCTTCCCAGGAAGAAGGGGTGGTTGAGGGATTAATTCTCCTCCCACCACACATGAAGGCATTGTAAGGAGCATCATCCAGAAAAATTCCTCCTACATCTCCTCTAGCTCCACTTCAGTGAGAGCTGGAGTGAGAGCAGGCCTGTCTGTCTGTCTCTCATCTGCCCATCATGCTCAGCATTTTTCAGAAGGAAGTAAACACATCAGGGAGTCTGAGATAACACAGTTATCCAGAAAACCAAGACTTTGTTTGAATCAAGATGTACGTTCTCTTGGCAAGAGTGGAGAAAAGTTGAGAGTATAACTAGGTTGAGCGCACTATGCTGCAGGGGATTACTTGTCTTTGGGTACAGAATGCAGGAAGACTGAGTAACAATATAGCATTGCTCAAGGTTTCAAATCCATGCATACTTTAGTACAATATATTTAGAGATGGTGAGTTTGTTTGTGTGAGTTTAGACATATATTCCTGGCTCATTTAGGACCTGAATGTGGACTTGAATTATGTACATAAATACAGAATATGAATATCGACCTGAAAAAATCCAAATTATCGTGAATGACGAGCTTCTCAAAATACAGATTTTTATCCTTGCTATTTACTTCTCCAGTTCTTGTGATATGTGCCCTTTCACATCCTTGTTTACCAAGACAGAATTTCTGCAGCACATGAGGTAGCACCAACATTCAGAAAATGGCTTGCTTTGAGATTAGATGGGAATTTTTAGCTGCAACTGATATCAAAAACCCAAACACGCATACACCTTTGTTTTACTAACATCCACATTGCAGAAATGTTCCATGTCAGTACAGATTTTGCAAATGTTCCACGTCAGTACAAGCTGCAAAATTGAACTGAGTAGCTCATATTTTAACAACACTGAAAGTCAGTGAAAGTGTTCCTAAAGCCCAGAAAAAAATTCTTACCATGTGCAAAGGACTGGCAAGTCAGCTGAGAGTGGAATACCGGAAGAGTGAAGAAGGACTCCAGACACAGTTTTATAGCTTTGCCCTTTATGCCTAGGCAAGTTTCTGCCCTTCTGCTTGCTTATCTGAAGCCAAACTTGCTGAAAGTGATACCTAACTTGGCACCATCTAAATCAAATTCACTTTTAACTGATGTAAGTGGAGGGGCTCATGTTTTATGTTTCCAGGCCAAGATTTCCTGGTTGTTGGTTTGTTGTGCTGCTTTGATTTTTTTACTAGCTGCTGAAATTAGACTTCTAAAATCATCTTCTTTGGAAGAGATGCTGTGATGTTGTTACCCAACACGGTTTTCTCATTTACAGGCCTGATTTTAGCAGCACTACTCTGGTGCTGCTTGACATGTTTCAAAGTCATGCCACCTAGATGCTTGGATGTGACTTCACAAGCCTGTTACTTGGTAAGAGCTTTTAGAAATATTATTTGAAGCTGAGCCTCCACTTGTCATAGAATTGGTCCTGGGTAGCTCTATATTGCTCCTATAGCTCCTAGATCATTATTTTCTTGCTTCTTTGGCACTTTCTCTGTTAAATCTAGGGTTACGATTTTTCTTTTCCTCAGTATGGAGGTTCACTTCTTTATCTGTAAGCAAGATAGCTCATGAGATTTTTAACATACTTTTAGTTAAAAGAAAATTTAAAGTAAAAGCAAATTTTTCAAATTAATGTTAGTGTTATATGCTTTAACCACTGAAAAACTTGGCCTATAGAGTAAAATAGAGACCATGTTTCAAACATTATTACTGAGTTTTATTTATCCACATTGGTTTAACTACCCTGCTCTTCCCAAAATGTAATCTTAACTTCCTTCACTGGGTTTTTTGGATTTGGGTTTGGTTTTTTGGGGGGCTTGGATTGGATTATTTTTTTCTTTGTTTTGTTGGGGTTTTTTTAGGATTTTTTTAGTTTCTGTGATATAAGCCTTTGGAATTATTTAAATTCCATAAATATAATCAGATACCACTACTCATCTTTCACATAACACTGATGGTTCAAAAAAATGAAACAAAAAATTAAAGATATAATAGTGTTGAAATATTTGCAATATGATACAAATTGTGAGTGAGAGTTCTAAAACATATCAAAACATGAAGTATACAATGAAACACAAACCCGTGTATCATAAGCATTGCAAAGTGTGTCCATGTGCCTTAATTGTCTCAAACAATTCCCAGGAGCCTCAGCTCCATAAATGTAAAATAAGATATACCAAAGATGAGTGCATTTCCATATGTCACTTGTAAGTTATTTTCAAGTGCACCAGGTGAGGCAGGGTCCTGTCCCTGCTTGCTGAGGTATTTCAAACCAGTCACTTCATCTTGCTGTGCCTTGGGTTCTTCATATTAAAATAAGGCAAAACATGCCAGCTTCGTCACACACTGATTTCATAGAGCTCAGGCCATTTCCCATTTGCCTTCTCTCACCATTACAGAAACTCTCTTTTTTAGCCTTCCATATAGATCTGAATATAGCACTGGTAAAATAATTAAAATCTACATACCTGGGTGACTGCCAGAAAACAGATAGTTCATGAAAGATTTAGGCTGGCTTTCTCTTTCAGAATGGAGGTCTTTGTTACATTAAGTAAAACAGATTCTCCAGGTAACTGCTGGGTAAACATGCTTCCTTTAATCAAGAAGGTAAAGCTAGAGGAGAAAAGTTTAATTGTTTCCGTTGTTATGGTTTTTCACTTCCCACACAGGAAGACTTAAGTTGGGAGTGCAGTTTTAGGGGGTGTGTTCATGAGTATCTCATGTAGATACAAGACCTTCTACAGGGGAATTGTTCGTTGATGAAAAGGAGCAAAAGCCTCCTCTCCGAATCCCAATACAGGGCCAGGCATGAGTCATACAGGGGACTGTGCCGGGTGCAGGAACAAAAACTTTCCTGTGAGATGTTCAGAAAGTTGACTGAAATGTCACATATGTGTGTGTGTGTGTGTGTGTGTGTGTATTTGTGTGAAAGTAGACTGCATCAAGTATGGATGAAGCAAGTTTGAAATCAGCTGTGGATGTGGGCTGATGATGCAGTCTTGGAGGCCAGTTTTGAAAAAAGACTCAAGAACAGTGTTTTAAAAGGAACAAGACCATTGCCATAGGTAAAGGGTGTTTTCTGAAGCACTGAAATGTGTTAGTTACCTCTCATAAATGGAAGTCACTAGGATATGGAGTCTTCACTGCAATATCAGTAAGTAACTAGCTGAATTCTTAGGTACCAAAAACATTTGAAAAATCTCTCATGAAAAGAAAAGTGAAATTTTAATTAACTGCATTATATACCAATTATATTTTTAATTATACAGCTGTGTTTACAAAATAATCCATGGCCATTTCCTATACTATTCTGTAAGGTGCTAACAAGGGTAAGAGGAAAAAAAAAAACATAATAAACTTCATATGAAATATAAAGAAGATAAATGTTCCAAGGGCACAAAATGACTGTTAGGTAGATGCCACTAATTCTATTCTATTAACTCTATTATTCCCAAAGAGTAATAGTCAGTGGATTAGGATTTCTTCTTCAAACTGGATCAAACTACTGTATCTTTTTCAGTCACTTTCATTTAGATTAAATGAAAATTCTTTTAAAATTTTAATTTTTTTTACATTTGTTTAAAATTCTTAATCTGCAAATTATATTCTTGAAAGTTTGAACATTTCTTTTGAAATCTGATTTGAAATTACATGACAAGCTTTCCCATTGAAGAATTGCACTAATTTATCTTTTCTGATATGTCCATGTGCATTCTTCATAATGAGGTATGGCAAAGAAAGATATAGTGTAACAGCTGCAGCTTTTGTTTGCACTTCTACTGGGGCTATTACTGTTGTTTGAGGCATTTTATCATCTTTTGTAGATCAAATATAATTTATTTATAATATATATATTTTTGTTGTGTCAAATTTTTTATTATAACATTATTTTATTTATATATGAGGTATTTCAGTCTGAAAAAGAACATGCCTATTTTACATTTGCAAGAAATAACTTCTTCAATCCAGGGGTCAAAATGGAAATTCAGCACTGTTAGGAGCAGTTACTTTCAGCCTTTCTTGGTTTCTTATCAAGGTTCAAATATAGCTTTCAATGCAGCTTCTTGATAGTCTAAATTAAAAAAGTTTTATCAGTCTTTCGAGGATATTCCAAAAATAGTCTACTGGTTCAACTGTCTGAAGGTCTGTAGAGAAGTTTGAGGACTACTCATTCTAAAGCTTTGTTTGCCCTCATTTTATGACTACTGGCCCACTTCATGTTTCCAAATCTGCACCGTGGGCCCCACCATTTATTGAGCTTTGCATTTTGTTCACTGTTTTATGCTTCCAACACTTCAAACACTGTCTATTGCATTAGTAATATGGATATTTTACTTGTTACTTCAACAATGATCTTATCAGTCTGGTATAAAACAGAAAAAAACATATGAAAATAAAGGTTAAAATTCTGAAAAACAAAAATATATAACACTCCAAACCTAACATTTGAAAAATCTAGAAGGAAAAAAAAATTTTTTAATTATTTTTTTTAATATCTGACTAAGCAAAAGTTCTGAAATAAGAATACGCATGTTTCATATGTGCAAGAAATAATTTTTTATTTTTACTTAATCTGAAAGCAAATTGTAGATTGTTGAAAATGTCCCAGAAAAGGGAAAATCTAGACGTGATCCATTTAACATTGC
This sequence comes from Scytalopus superciliaris, assembly GCA_013400415.1. Taxonomy (NCBI): domain Eukaryota; kingdom Metazoa; phylum Chordata; class Aves; order Passeriformes; family Rhinocryptidae; genus Scytalopus; species Scytalopus superciliaris. The sequence goes on along the minus strand of VXBX01006700.1, from coordinate 1,207,458 downwards.
CTCTGTCCCAATCTGCCTCACTGACTCACTGCTTGGCATGTTTAGCTTAGTATCAAGAGCTGAGTGACAATGGGGACATGCAAGACTGGCTTTGGTAGTCCCAGCCAGCTGCAAGACACCAAAGCACCCATGCAAAGTGGTGTGGACATATAGCATGCTACAAAGTTGCTTACCCAGCACAGGACATCATCCTTTCAGGTGCTGAGTAGCCCCAGAGGTGCTGAGACCTCTTTTCCCAGCTTGAGTCCAGTCCTGGGAGATGCCAAGCTCCAGAGAGGGCTCAGAGGGCTCAGGAGCACACCAGTCATATCTGCATTTTTTGGGATGAAGTGTGCACCCTCCTCCCAGGTCCAGTGCCAGAGCAGAGTGTCACTCTAACTTTTTCTTGCGATCACAGGGTGGTTCAGGTATCCCAAAGACACAACAAGGTACTTACAACACCTCTTCTGCAGAACAGAGAAACCTATTGCAGAGCAAAGTGAGGAATCTTCTTTGATTTCACTGTCATCCACATAACTGTGCTCCTGCCATCCAAAAGGAGGCCAGAGGCAAGCTGTGTGGGCACATCCTCCCTCTCCTCTACTTCCTGTTGTTTTCAGCAGTTCTCGGGGACAGGATATGTGTGCATTTCCCTCTCCATTGTGTCACCGAGAGCACAACCCATTGGAAGGGAATGGTATGGCATGAGGAGGCTTTGCAGCTGGTGAAAGCAGAAAGTCTTCTTCTTCTGCTTCAGATATTCTTGTAGCCTCATGAATAAAACACTATTTCTTTCCCTCCAGATTAGTATATTACCTTTTTAACGACAACCTCATTCTGCTCTGAGTGTTTCACTTCTGTGAACAACGTGCATGGAACTTATTTCTTTGTGCCTGGAAGTAAACAAATGGACTTTTAATTCAAACCAATAATTTCCTAAAGTCCATATTCTTCATGTTAATGTTCATTAAGTTCTTCTATTTTACTTGGGCGCAAGAAGAAAACTGGTAGTTGCATTCAAAGCAATGATAAGTTACCATTTTAATGATTCCTTATGTTGTGAGTAATTTATAAATCACTCGGTATCTTCTCAGTGAAGCTTGCCTTCTGTTTTTAAAATGTACCCTTTCGTATCCAACAAAGGGTTTCAGTGCAATAAGAATTAAGGTGTGTCTCTTAGCTTTTACCTGCAAGCAATAATGATGTTGTCAAGCGTTTCAGGTGAGACCAGCCCAGGATTTTGGGGTGGGGAAAGACACTCTGTTATACAGCATCTTCAGTACTTCCCTCAGAGGGAGGCAGACACTTAGCAGGGCTGAGTATAAGGACATATACCAAGTGTCTTTTTAAATAGTCACTAGAGCTGAGGGGGGAGGGGGAACGGGAACAGGCTTGTAACCATAACTCACTTGGACTTGTATCCGAGAAGTCAGATGCCATGGATTGGCTCCCTCACCGAACAGCTGCTTTTCTGTTCTTTTTGTTGGTAAGTCAGATTTTAAATCAGTATTTGTAAACTCTGTGGCTATGCAAGTTGAGGCTTCCTTGGGAGACCATTACATTTTACACTGTATACTACTCCCCAAAAACATCTTGTGAAATTTACCAAAAAACTCAAAGCTCTGTTCATTTGATACAGCACTTCTGAACATTCTATAGAATTAATTTAGTTTTTCATTGAATACCGACAAATGTTACTTTTTGACTTTCTGCAACCCCTTATGTTCATGATGTGACTTTCTCTGTTTAATGTATGACTTTTCAGAAGAATGTTGTCTGTGTCTATTATTTAAGAAGTCACTATTATTAATAGAAGACTTATAAAAATTGTAATTATTTGATATAATTTGGTTCTATATCTTTACTTTTTTATCAGTCAAAGGAAGATATTTTTCTAAAAAATTCAAATCTCTTTTTCCTAACTGATTAGTGAGAGCACTTCAGACCTGACCAAATCCTGCAGCTATATTCATGAGGAAAGAAGTACAAAATTAAGTGAAGCCTTGATTGAGTAAAAATCCAAACTCGGCCTATTATTTCATATTAAAAAGAATTCATGTGTTGCAGTGCATTAGTGTCTGAGCCGCCATGTGCTGAGCAAGTGAACGCATGATGAAAGTGTTGCTCTTTGGGTTTGTTTTGCTTTTCTCACTGTAAGAGGAAAGTTGTGGCTATGGTCAAGTGGCATAGTTGTACAATGCGTTCATCAGGACACGGAAATTACCCAGAAGGGACTTAAAAGTACTATGGAGGCCCTACTGTTCCTGCAGTCTGATTTCTGTGTGGATTAATTTTACTCATCTGTGCTACTCTTTTGAAATTAGGTAGAGGTTTAAGGCCCTGAAGATTGAGAAGAGTGAGATTTCTATTATATCCTTGTGTGTTTTCACGCAATTTTACATTTTACACCATGCATTAGTAAGCCTAAATGTTTATCAACTTCTCATTACTGACCTTTCTGGAAATGTTAGAGTCTAAGAAAAAATGTGTGTTATAGAATACGAAATTCTAAAACTAATCTGAAAATGTAATCCATTAATTTTAGGTGACAGCTCTGTGATGAGTAAAGTAGAACTAATTAACACAGAGCAGCTGCCAAGCAAACAAGAGCAAAACTTGGCAAAAGCAAGTTACAGTGCAGATAAGTTTCTGCTTGTTTAAGGCAGCGCAAAGGTCTCTGAGACTGGCCTATTGCACTTCACACCGACACTTTTGGATTTTCATGTAGCACTAGCGACTATTCATTTTACCTGGTGATGTATACTCCTGATGTGTGGAAGTTCAAAAAGCCTGACAGTATTGTGTCTAAAATCTGTCCATTCAAAAGAGATTTTAGTGCTTTACTGCTTTCAGCAGATCTGGAGATGTTTTCATTTTTTCAGTACATTATTGTTGCAATTGTGACTGATGGAGGGTATGTGTTGGGTCAGAAAAAAAGAGCAATTGTGAAAACTGCCATTGTGTTTTGATGACTATAAAATATTTGAACTTTTACTATCTAGAGGAAACAATTGTTCTTATTATACGTTCTTCTGCACAGCGACATTCATGATGGCCAGTACAGCTTAATAGCACCTTTCAGCGCTTCACAGAAAGCTGACAGACAAACTGTAAAGATCAAATAACTTATAAATTTATGTAACCAACTTTAGTGTATTTGGAGAAAGAGTTTTGGTTTTCAGCTTGATTAATCTTTCATGAAAATCACCTGTCTGAATGGTGTGTCTGGTTAGTATATTGTTAGTAAGTTGCATCAAATAAAATTACTGTGCAGTTATTCATATTTTAGTACACTACTACACTTTCAAAAAAAACCCCAAACTTACCAGCCCTGAAAACAGTAATTTTCTACATGGATTTCAACATTGGTGGGACTGATTCTGCAACCCTCACTCATGTGACTTCAAAGGAATTATTCTCATGAGTAAGGGAGTTCTGTTTGTGATACTAGCACAGACACGTTTTATGGAAATAACCTGTTTGATCAGGTATGACTCTTCTCCTGCCAGCTATCATGAGACAGCCAATAATTTTAAATTCACCACATCTCTTATGCACTTTTGTCTGTCTACTTTTTCCCATGTGTTATCTATGCTTTTTTTTTTTTTACCTTCCCCCCCAGTTGTTAGGCTATGGATACACCTCCTACTCATAACCTGATTGCACATAGAAATATTAAGGGCTAAAGCCTCTCCTCGTATATGCATATGAAACATCTGACAGGATTTAATCATGAACCTGCAGGCTCTTCTCCCAAATAATTTTGTTGTAGAAATAGAAACTACAGCAATTCTACATTCAGGAATTATCAGCTAAGATAAGGTTCTCATGCTTGCAGTTTTACATTCCTAAGTAAAATGGCCGTTAAGCAAACATGCATTTGCAGCCAGAACACTCTAAGCCATATCACAATTCAGGTTTTATTGAGGAGATTCATTGAGGTCACTTAGCATGACTAATTTGAAAAACTCAGATTTGAATGATAATGGCATACATTCTATATTGAAATTATTGTTCTGTTCATTTTTCACATGGTTATGCTCAGTTACTGTATGGAAATTCATTATCTCTGTATGACTTAGCAGAACAGAAACAATTGCAGTGGAAACTTTCACAAAGAGTTCAATTCTTTGAATAAATTTATTTTAAAATAAATAAAACTTTGGAATATATTCTTCTGCCTGACATGACCATTGTCATAATTCTGCTGAAACAGCAATGGATCCTGGGTGCAATACAAAATATTGTCAGTTACTAACACAGGAAACACCTGACCTCCTCTGAATTAGTAAACAAAATGACAGAAAAGTCATCCTAAAAACTTTCCCTATAAATTGGAAGAAGTACATGAATTAGTGACCCATGAAAAGTATATAATCACATTTCAATTAAAAAGTGATCAAATGGCATCTTTTTAAAATATGAAGTCCTGTTTTACGTTTGAACTCTGCTTCTTATTATTTCATTTCATTACATCATTTTTTCAAGGGGACCCAGAATGAATGAAGGGAAGGGTTCATTTATTGCAACCCTTTACTAATCAGAGCTTTGGATGAGTACGAAAGACGTAAAAGTCCCAAAATGCTGACAGTACCAGAGCTACCACTGCACCCTGATGACTAATGCAATACGTTTGAGTTCTCAGCACTCCTCCCATCCAGGCCAATAACAATACTTCTGTTGACTTCAAAGAGAGAGAAGCAGGTCCCATATGAATAATGCTGGGAAGATGTTAAAGGCGTGTTCAGTCATTTAGATTTGAGTAGGTGGAGAAGGGAGGATTCCATAATTGCATATAATATTGCTTGGCGCTCAATTAATGATTAGTTAATTCTTGTTTGTAAATTGCTTTGAAGGTGCAAAGAACCATACACATCCTATGGGCCTAGTTCTGTTACCAGTTACATCAGAATAAATCCAGGATAACTCCAGCGTGACTATAAGGTGTCATTTTGGACACAGGGGTCAGGTATCATTACAATGAAAGACAAGCTTTCCAACAGGACACTGTGCAAATGACAGTCACCATAAACCTGCTCCCTGACAGCACGTCTTACAGCCCAAATGCAAACAGCTTGTGCAACCAGCCTCTAATGTCTCTGCAGTTTCCATTTTTTTTCCACAGTCTCTCAGAGACAAACAGACCAGCAAATCTTGGCATCATTCTGATCAGCTTGCCTACCCCAAGGTCCTCAGGGTGCATCCCACACATTCCAGTGGCTCCCATTGCTTTAATTAATGCTAATCACCGTGTCTATGGAAAGTGCTGTGTTTGGATACGGGTTTAGAAGGCAATTTTTTTCACTACCTTGAAATATGATATAGTTAGCTGCTAAAAGACAGCACTTCTCTGCTGGAAATAGCACTAGAAAAGAAGGGGTTGCATCCTAGATCAATATTAGAAATAGACAACCAGGCTGGGGGAAGACTTCTAACTGCTGGTCATAGCATACAACTGGAAAGCAGTAGTTGGGGGGGCAGAGGAACTTCCATCCCTGCATCAAGCTGGATAAATATCATTCCAAAAGTGTTGAGGTTTATCTGGTGAACTAGACAGCTTTGTCTGGTGTCTGCCTGTCTTCCTTCCTATAATGATGGTAACTGAGAGAGACAATACCAAACACAGACATCAAATTCATTGGATCAGCCTTTTCAAATAACACAAACTGTATTAAGGAATTTGGATTCAAGATCTTCCATTAGCAACAAGTAGCAGAATGGGGTTTTCCTTAGCACAGGACAAGTGTGGAAATACAGAGCCTAAATTTACAATTCCCAGCATCAGCAATGGACAAGTTCCTCACATTTCCATTACTGGTGCTCGAAAACAAAGGATGAGACATCAGTGTAAAATAAATATTTTTCACAGCTTGAAAACAATACTCCCTATTGGTTGAAATCAAGTGTTTTATGAGCATTCATATCCTTAAACAACAGAATTTTTAATGGGCATAATTTTTATTTCAGAGGTACCTAAAATAGTTTTTCAGTTAGGCCTGAGAAGTATGTGAGTGATGTGTCTGGGTGTGAGGTATTAGTCTCACTGTTGTGTAACAGAATAGGCCACAGGATGCAGACAGCAGACAAGATTCACTAACATTGCACTGGGAGGTGTATTCCCATACTTTGCTGGGTCAAGACAATTGCTTGCATGCCAGAAGGGATTTCAGTCTAAGGGTGGAGGGTATTTCATTGTGCTCACCAAAGGAGGCTCTGCTCAACCAGTGGGATTTATTGATAAGAGACAGTCAATTAGTGCTCTTTCTGGTAGACCTCATCACTCAGGTTCTCTCTGATAGTATAGTCTGCCCCTTTGACTCTCCCATGTTCCACCAGACCCCAGGGGGGATTACAAAAGGAAAGGCCAGAGCTCACACTGGGGTGAAAAAACAGTTTACATGAAGTTTGATATTGTCCCTTCTCCAAGATGAGTGATGGCTGCACGTGAATTTGAACCCTATTCTGAAGCTCAGGATTTAAATAGTCACCAAGACATAAATCAAAAGATGTATTGATGCTTTTAGTAAAACATGAACGTATTATGATTTTCCTGATGAGTACTTTTCTTGACCATTTTTGTCAATAACTTGCTTGAAGAAACAAGTTAAAAACATCCTTACTTTATGAATAGTCCAATAAATTTCAAGGTATATGCACATCAAATGAGCAGATTCACAGTCTAAATAAACTCCCTCATTCAGAAGCAAATAAGTGCAGCCATTATGTGACAAGGTCTCAGAGAATGTTCTGAGCAAGACCAGATCACTTGGAGATATTATTTTGTGAATGACAGATGGTGGGCCTCTTGCAGCATAAAGGTAAATGGTGAAAAGAGAGAGAGTGGAAGGAGGGTGAAGCTGCTGTTCATTAATACATTCCATGTAAGAGGTTGTCTTAACATGAAGTAAGTGGAAAAAAGTCTGTGTCCATGTTCCAACCTTGCCAGAACAATGCAATAATTTCAAGTGAGGAAAGTCCCATGATGTAAAACTACCATAGGATAAAAGATTGTCACAGATTTTATTGAAATATAACTGACATAAAACAAATGAACACCAACAAAAAAAATACCCTATGGGAAACTATAAGGAAGTGGAAAATTCATAACTGCAGCTGTTTAAAACATTTGTTGAGAAAAGAGAAACTATGAAATACTTTTTCAGTCACCTGGATATTTTGTTTCTCCCAAATGAAAGAAGCATCCAGTCCTGAAAATCCCAGATTCTTCAAACTTTATTGTCTGAAGAGAGCAGAAACAGGTCCTAAACCCAAAAAAGATGTTCTGAAGAGGTACATTCACCAAGTGAACTTCATTTTCACACCTTATTTAGGAATAAGGTTAATTAAACTGTGCCTTCTTTTAAATTGTGCTAATCAAGACACTGAGGCTTCTCTCATTTAAATTTTAATTTTAAAGTAATTATATTTTGTCTGATTCTGCCATCCTTATTTACTCAAGACTGGTTCCATAGTTAGGTCTTAAATCAAAGCCCACTGCACTCCATGGAAACTTGCCTGATGACTGCAGTTCACCTTCCATTTTACATTGAATCTATTCAACTTCATTGGGAAGTTTCACAAAAATATTTTCATTCTTTTTGGTTAAACTACCTAGTTAAGTACTCCAGGTTTATTGTGGACAACAAAAAGTAAGGAATAAACAATAAATTATTTAGGATAAATGCTTCTTCTCCAGTTTCCTAGACATTTTGATAACAACTCTAGAAACAACTTCTCTCTTGAGAAGTATCTAAAAATCTGTGTGAAAGCTGTATTTTGATGTAGGTATAGCTTGAAATTTGCTGTGATGTATCCATTCAAATGCATATTTCTGTTTTGAAAGATAGAATTAATTTTGAAGGTTTAAACTGTCAAGGAATTCAAGTGCTGGAGATAGAAAAAATTGAATTGCACAGTCATTTGTGAAAATACTGTAACTACTGCCTAGACAAGCTATTGCAATATACTTAAGATAAAGCAGTTCTCCAGTCCTGCAGTATAGCAATGTCTTGCAGTTGGGTTTTGCTTACTACATTTTGCCTTGCATTTTTACATGCCAATATTTTTATTGTTCTTGCAGGTACTCTTGGATTTCAGCACAGGATTTCATGTAGAGGTAATATATAATTCTTTAGAAACTGTTTTTCTGACCAAATTAAATGTGACCAATGAAAAAATCTAGTGGAAAATACTGAGCTAAGATACTTCTGAACCTGAACATTGAAAACATATTTAAATATTAAACAGCTGCAGGTAATAACCTGCTAACTCCCTTGAGATAACTTTTCCTAAACCTAAATTAATATCTCATACAAAGGAATAATTTTAAAATAAACATGTACAGTCTCAGTTTGGGACTCACAGACATGTGAAAAAGCACATGGTCTACAAAAATCTCTTTTCTCCTTATTGTTGAAAATTCTAATTTTCTGTATTAATTTAAAATTGATTGATGTCATATGATCCTGGAACTCTTGTGTCAAAGGTAAAAGAATGGAATGAAAATGGAACAGCAAGATGGAAAACCTTCAGAAGACAAAAACGTGAATGGATCAAATTTGCTGCAGCTTGCAGAGAAGGAGAAGATAATTCTAAGAGGAATCCAATTGCCAGAGTAAGTAGTGAGAAAAACAAAAGTTTCACTGATGAGGAAGTTTTTGGCAAAGACAGGCTGATAAAACCAAAGAGATTTAAAACCATAGTTGCTTAGAGTAGTCAAAGCAAGGAATGTAGAATAAAATAAAGATGATGCAATATTTCCAGCTCTGTTGAGGCACTCTCATAAGGTGAACCCCTGTGGCTGCTGAGGAGTGACCAGAAGCTTCCTACATTACTATCAGTCTGCTTCCTCGGCAGCTCCAACCAGTGTCTTTGTGTGCAGTGTCTGTGTACCAGATCACAGTATTCTTCTTTTCTCTCTCACCCTGATAAACTCCTGAGCAGAAATTCAAGCACTGTGCATTACTTTTGTGGGAATCAGAGCAAAGATGGTATATTCCTATCCTTTCATTTACTGAGGTCCAGCCACAGTGTGAAAATCTTGGAGGTTTCTCTCTCCACTTCCCTGCCAGATTTAAGAGAAAACCTATCCAGCACTTATGGGGAGATGGATCTCTAACTTGTTTAGCAGAAAAACCTTCCATTGGTTCTCTCAACTGAACTTTGTGAAAAGTGGTTGAGAAACTGAAATCATACAGACTTTTTTATAGGAACTAAGAACAGGAGAAAAAGCCCTGCAAGTACCCTTAGTAAACTGACATAAATCCTTATCTGTTGCTGTAGATCCGATCAGATTGTGAAGAAGACAATCCAATCACATACAGCATCTCTGGAGTTGGAATTGATCGTGCACCCTATGGAATATTTGTTGTTAACCCAAGAACAGGAGAAATTAATATAACATCAATAGTGGATAGGGAAGTAACCCCAGTATTTGTTGTAAGTACTCCCCATTTTTTTACCTTTATGGTGATGTATCCAGGGTGCGGCAAATGATAAATTCATTTGTTTCAGACTGCTACTTTGCTTATTTTTGGTTTTAAAATGAGTAAATCTCTTTATCTAGATACGGTGCTTTGCTAAACACTCAGTGACGGGTATAGATTTGGAACCACCTCTTGAACTTCGAGTCAGAGTTCTGGATATAAATGATAACCCTCCTATATTTGCACAAACTGTATTTACAGGATCTATTGAAGAGAGCAGTATGGACAGTAAGTAACGATACTATGCCTTTATAGTAGTGCTAGTGAAGCTCCCAGTAAATATAAACCTGGGGTGCTCATTCTGCTTTTCTTAGGCCATGACATAAATTGGCCAGGGCTACTACAGAGGAAGGAGCACCAGATACTTCTCCAAGTGCTATTTGAGCCAGGGCCTGAGAACATTGCTATAAATGATGCATCAGTGCTTCCTTCCCCTTTTCCTCCCACACATGAATGCTGAACGTTCCAGTTTCTAACCATACCATTATGCAAATTCTTTCAGATGTGAAAATAAAAATTAAATCAGTTCATTTCTTCTCATTAAAACAAAAATAACATCACACATATATTTCCTTTGAGGGTACATAAAACACATTGTTTCCCATTTTTCTCTTTCAAATATTTGTATTTGTAGCCTGTGTATTGCAGTTGCAGTAGAATATTAGTAAATAAACCCTTACACAAACCATTAAAATGGTTCTTTTTACCAAAAGTAAAGAAATCAACATTAGACATGCAAATAGCACTGAGGCAATGGTGCCTAACACTCATTTTCTACTTTAGAGAAATTCTCATTTTGAACTGTTGCAATTCCTTATATTAATATCTACAAGCTCAGTACTTACTGTATTTACATATTCCCCAGTGATTTCAAGAAGTTCAGTGAAAATCTGCATTATTCCATCCGATCTTGATTTTTAATTCATTTAAAGTCATTAACTTTCAGTCAGAATCAGTACTAAAAAAATAAATTTGGGGGCTTTTTTGTAAATGTCAGTGAACAGATAGCCTTCTACCATTTTCATACAACAAGCTTTGCATTGTCTTGATGAGTTGTTTGCAGGAACACAACAGATTTCCTGATATTTTTTTTGTTGTTGTTTTATTTTGTTTTGGTTTTTTTGTTATTCTTAGACACACTGGTCATGAAAATCATTGCAACAGATGCAGATGAACCTAATCACTTGAACTCTAAAATTGCCTTCAAGATAGAGAGTCAGGAACCTTCAGGGACACCCATGTTCATCATGAATAAATATACTGGAGAACTCCATCTTGCAAATTATCTCGACAGAGAGGTAACATTTCCCTTTCCAATGTTAAATAACATGATGTTGTGGTGTATATGCATTACAAGAGCATAAAAAAAAACAGAAGAGAAAGAAAAGTTGTATTTTTTAGAAAAATTAATGAAGAAATGCATGTTTTCAATGTGTTACAATAAAATGTCTAAGGTAAATTCCTGTATTAGGAAGCAGTAGCAAGACATGAGCATTTATAAGATGCACAGGTGATCTTGTAACATACTCATTTCTCTTTTTGTGACAGCAACACAGTAGCTACACTCTTGTTGTGAAGGCATCAGACCGGGATGGAGCTGCAGATGGAATATCATCCCTTTGTAGCTGTAATGTTAAAGTTATTGATGTCAATGACAACTTCCCAACTCTTGCTCAAAGCTCTGTAAGTTTCCAATACCAAAAGCAACAAAACTTTTAAAACCCTGTTGATAACAGAGCCCTTTACTAACCCATAGAGCACTTTCACATTTGAACACTCCACTGGATTAAGAAGGTTGTTCCTTTGAAGTGTGCTCAAAATACTGTCCATTGCTTGTGCACCAATTCTGGTAACAACAGATTATTTTTGTATTCAGAGAAGTCAATCCTGACACTGTCAAGACTGACTTCTTTGTATTCAGAGAAATCCAGTCATTGGGATGTCCAGATCCCTGCAACATGGCTAGATTATGTATATTAGCCCACTTTTTTAAGCTCTTTTTCTACTGAAAGCACAAATCCTTATCCTCTAAGATGCCTCTGCAAACACCGCAGTGACACAGCTCTTCAGATCTGCAACCAGAATCACAGTTTACCCAGAATGCATGGGGTTTTTATTAAATTGGCATGGACTGTGCATAGAACATCCTTCAAAAGAATCTCTGTGTTGGAGGAGAGAAGAGAAATTAGCTGTGGAAAGCAGCACAGATCTGTGCTAAGAACTGTTTGCTGTGTTTGTATGGACTCTTGCTATGTTAAGGACTGTTTTGCAGTTTGAAATCTGTACGAAGTTTGAGGATTTTATCATTCTCTTTATTTCACTGTGTGTCCCTGCTGGAAACTTCTATGCAACCCATCTGTGATTGGTCCCTGCTTGCTGCAGGGTAGCATTCCCTTATATGGTATCACCTGCCTCTCTGTTCCCAGTTTTGAAGAATCTTGCCTTGTATGGCTGGGTCTGCCCCAGACCCTTCCCAGAAACCTTCCCAGGGTGCTCCTGGGGTCAGGACCCAGCCCCCCGACCCTATTTAAGTTGTAGCGTTTTGAATAAAGCTCTCTTCCTCGTGCTCGCCTCAGCAGCACCAACCTCAGCCCCGGAGTGTGTCCCTTTCTTTCCCTCCCCCGCCTTCCCCTCAAAACCGCATCTCTGCAGACAGGTCTTTTCATCACATATGTAATGGTGTTTGTTAATAAGTATTTATCTGTCGTTCCAGTTTTCAGCAAGTATTTCAGAAAATTCACTCAGCTCAGAACTGCTACGAATACAAGCTCTGGATGCTGATGAAGAGTTTACAGACAATTGGTTAGCAGAATTTTTCTTTATATCCGGTAATGAAGATAATTGTTTTGAAATTGTTACAGATCGAGCTACAAATCAAGGAATCCTTAGAGTAATTAAGGTATGGATAAATACTGTGATTTAACTCTTCAAATAATCATCCTTAAATAGTTATAATTGATTGCTAACAAAACTAAGTGGACAGTAAAAACATTGTCACTCAACCACTTAAAATAAAAGAATATTTAAATAAAATAAACTTTTATATATTATCTAGTTCTCTGTGGTTTATCTTTTAGGAACTGGATTTTGAACAGCTCCGAACCCACTCACTGATGATTGGTGTCAGGAATGTAGCTGCCTTCCACCACTCTGTTGCACAGGAGTACCAAATATATGGAACACCCCTCACAATTGAAGTAAAAAATTTGATTGAACCACCAAGGTTTCACCCATCTTCCGTTGTGTTTTCTCTAGCAGAAGGCACAAGAGTGAATTATGTTGTAGGAACATACACAGCCATCGATGAGGATACAAGAGCTATTGCATCAAATGTTGTGTAAGCTCTGCTCTGCTTAACTTCCTGGATGGAATAATTCTTTTGAGATTTCAATGGGATGAGGTATAGGTATTTTAAAGGATGCTTTAAAAAACAACTTAAAACAATGTTCAGCAATAGAATAATAGCAATAGAATAGTATCTTGGTCAGCCCATTTTTGTGCTATAATTGCTTTCTTTCCTGACCTACTTTCCTTAGTCCAATGCACAAGACAAAATATCATTTTTCTAGCAGCTGTAACTTATATAAAACAGGTTTGGGTTTTTTTCTTTCCCAATCTAAGAATAGTTTTTCTTGAAATACGTGCTACAAATAGGAAATTTGTTAGTATCTCTGAAAAAGCAAGCAGAAAATCCCAATAATGGGAGTGTTATCCAATCAGAATAGAAGAGGTCACTACCAGTTCATTCTATAGGGAAAAAAACATTATTTGACACTTATTTCCCTTGAAATTAATGATAATAACTGGGACCAGAATTTTATTTTTAATGTATGTAGAAATAAATACAGCTTATTTACTAAGGTTTGGAAAAAAAATCATAAGACAGAGAAATGCGTTAGCAAATACAACTCTACATTTTTATAGGAAGAGCTGTGGATTTAACCACTGATATCAGGAAGGCTTCTAGTAAAGGTTTACAGGAATCAGAAAGATTTTACTTCTAAAGTATGATGCCATTTTCAAAATACAATGGGCTTCTACACATTTACTTTATTCCTAATCACTTGTCTGGTCTACACCTTTTGAAGTCTACATGAATTTTGCTCGAACAGGGTGAAATGCAATAGGACCTAGCCCAGTCTAAAGAAAAATGTTCCAAAGTGCCAAATATTATTTGCAAATTAAATATGTAATACATATATTCATAATATAATGCTGAATATTTTCATTTCACCAAACACAGATATAGCATAGGACGTGATCCAGCTGCCTGGTTCAGAATCAATCAAAACACTGGTGAAATCACATTGAACAAAGCTATTAACCGAGAATCAATCTATGTAATCAATGGGCAGTACAAAGCAGAGGTTCTGGCTATCACCAGAGGTAAGAAAAGAGATTAAGTTTTCTGAAAGAAAACTCTTGTTTCAGATTTCTGTCAACATCTTTTTCCTGTTTCTAGTTTTCCAACCCAAACTGCAATATTTATAGCATCAATAGTCCCTCCTGACCACAAATATCTTCTTTTTACAGGGGTTCCTCGATATACTGCTACTGGCACCATTGTGCTTTCAATAGATGACATCAATGCCAATTGCCCAACTATTAATACTGAATTAAGGAAAGTATGTATGCATTCTCCATCAGTGATTATCACAGCAAAGCATAGGGATGGTGATCTATATGCTACCCCCTTTACATTCAGCATACATGGTGAACCTCAAACTACATGGATTATCAGATCAATAAATGGTAAATTAAACTACATTTTATAACAGAATAAACTATAGTAATAAGTCCTTATGTAAGATAACTGAGTAGGATAATATTTTATTAACAAACGAAGCAGCTATTAGAATCTATTCTAACCTCACTGAAATGTGATTTTATGCTCCTGTGAGTCCAAGAGGTTGCTCCATATTTGCATATAAACATATAAAATATTAGAACTAGAATCAGAATCATTATATGTGTTTTAGCAAGTTGTCTTTTAAAAGAAACTGAAAATTTACTAAAAAAATAGAGCAGAAAAACTGCAATTATTACAAGAATCTCTAATGTCTAAACATGATGAAGTAAATCAAAAGAAGTAACTTGATATTTTTTTATTTCTATAGTATCTAAAAATTCTAAGCATATGACAGAACTCTCAAAATTTTGTATTAAAATATAGTTTTTAGTTGGCAGAGCTTTACTGCTATGAGAGGCATATGAAAATGGCAAATATAAATTACAACTTTTGCAATTTATTGTACCCCTTAGACTTACTTGCATTTCTACAAAAACTGTTTTAGTCAGTGCCCAGTGGAGCTTTTCCAATTTCTTCCAATAGGACGTGACAAACTAATGAATTAATCAAATCTCATACATTACTAAATGACAGAATTTGCGTAACTTACTGTATGCATTGAAGACTATATTAAATGGTAAATATCACAATTACAACTATTCTTGAGTCTCCCACTTGTCCTAAGCAGATGCAAACATGTAACTAATTTTTTTTAACCTACTGAAAAACTTTTTGAAAAACATACATAAATTCCTTGTGAGAGGAAAAAGAAATGCATTAAACTTGCAACTTTTATGTTTACCATTGTGTGAATAAAAATCAGGAAAAGTAGAAGTAGAAATAAAAAAGTACACATGCCCCTTTTTATTTCTCAAGCTTAAAAGTGATAGCTAGACTGATCTGACTTAGGTTTTCTAAAAGGAAGAATTAGCATAGTTGAGTATCATAAGTTTCAGCTTTGAATAAGTACTGTAGATGCATAAGCAACAGAACATCTTAGAAAGGGAACTCTTAGTCTCATATTCTGTTCTACGAACATAACAAAAAGTAGAGATTTGCAGAGTATTTATGGCCAATACCTTCACCTAAATTTTTTTTCTCTTTTTTTTTTTCCCCCAAAGCTTCCTCTGCAGAACTAGTGAGTCAGAGCATTGACTTTTACCTTTATAGGATCTATATCACTGTAAGAGACAGCCAAGGCCGACGCTGCCCGAGACCACATATAATTCCTGTGCAAGCTTGTCAGTGTGATAGTCGGAATTACTGCACCAGTGGGGCCACAAAAATAATTATCATCGGTGGTGGTGGTGGTGGTGGTGGTGGTGGCGGCGGCGGCGGTGGTGGTGGTGGTGGTGATACTGGTGGTGGTGGTGATACTGGCACTGGTGGCACTGATATTGGAGGTGGTGGAGGAGGTCGGGAAGATGGTGGAGGAGGCTATACTGAGGACCACACAGACTGGCAGGTTTATACTGATGGATACGGTGGAGGGGAGGAAGGATATACTGCATCCACTGACGACGGTTACGCTGGAAATGGAAATTACGGCAGAGATTACCAGTCACCTACAACACTTAGTGGTGCTGCCATTGGCCTGATGTTTCTTGGTGGATTAATATTTGTTTGTAAGTATAAAACTAAGAAAACTATTTTATTACTTTTCTTAAAACTGCGTTTTTTAATTACTCTAAAATAAGGTAACTTTTCAGATTGGTTGTTAATCTATTGGCTCCTATGGGCCATTTGACAAGAAAAAAGTCATCTTTTAAATTAAAAGAATGTCTCTCTATTTTATGCTATATACATTTACATACATATTTCATTCAGAAATAACTACTTCCTTCCTCAGACTTAGGGTTTAGGTTTTTTCCTAAGGTGTTATTTAGTTCTCAAACCATCAGACAAAGCTGTTCAGTCACTTAAAACTTATATTTTACAATTTGTCCTTCCATTACCTTCCTAGAAGAAATTAACAAGTATCAGCTCCAGGTTGGGTAAGAATAGACGTAAAGAATAAGATTCATTTGAACTCATACCCATATCTCAGTAGCAGGACAATAAATACTATCATCATAGATTTTGAAACTTTTGGCTATTGCTTACAAATATTACATCTATTAAAAACAAGTAGCATGTATGATAACAGGATGAAAACAGAGCATTCATTCATATGTCCTAACATTTTGAAGAAGTATGAGTTTCATGGATAAGAATGACTCCAGTTAGAATTTTTTCAAGCAATTATTTCTCAGACCACCACAATCAGATATGATCATCACTCTTTCATGGCTGTCAGCACATCAAGCAATCAACATCTAAAATTTCCCATTGAAGAAATACTGACTAAATAACCTGAGGAAACCCCCGATTTTTTCAGGAGAGGGTTTGTTTTGGGTTTTGATCTTTGACTAGTAGGAATGAACAAACACAGAATTTTGCAGCAGAAAGTGCTGGTTTGTGTGTAGTCCCCAGGTGGCTAATGTTACAGGACAGACTGTCATTCTGCCTTTGGAAACCTACTCTCCTAGTTGGTAGTTGGGACTAAATAGTTCCTTAGTAGTGCAGTGTGAGGTAGTACTTTGTACACTGTTTTTAGCATTTTTCCCATTTCTCTTCACTTTAGTTCAAATGATCAGAAGGCTGGAGTGACTCTTTATGAAGACAGGCTGAGAGAGTTGGAGCTGTTCAGCCTGGAGAAGGCTACAGGAGACCTCAGAACAGCCTTCCAGTACCTAAAGGGAGCCTACAAGAAAGCTGGAGAGGGACTTTTTACAAGGGCATAAAGTGATAGGACAAGGGGAAACAGTTTTAAACTGAAAGAGCATAGGTTTTGGAAGAAATTCTTTACTGTGAGCATGATAAGATACAGACACAGGTTGCCTAGAGAAGTTGTGAATGCCTCATCTCTGGAAAACAAGGCCAGGCTGGAAGGGGACTTTGAGCAAAATGGATGATGGAAAGTGTCCCTGCCCATAGCAGGGTAGTCGGAACTAGATGATCTTTAAGGTCCCTTCCAACCCAAACCATCCTGTGATTCTATGAATTAATATTGCATTGTCTTTCTAAAATGAGCAGTGTTTTCAATGTTGGCATTTACAGAATTCTGCAATTTCCAACACTGAGTTCTTGAAACAACTAAGCATAATACAGCAGCTGGGAAACCTGACTCAGTCTATGTAAACATTTGCTGAAACCAGGGCTTGGAGTTTGCCTCTTGTTTTTTCAAATCAAGCATTACGTATATATGATGTAAAAATTGCAACTGGAGCCTTAGCCAAAGATCGCTGTAGTCAGATCTCTACACTGATTCTCAAACTTCTATTACTATGAATGTGTATTTCTTTTCAATTACAATAATTCAGGAGACAAATGTATGCTTATATATCAGGAATGAAAAGCACTGAATGCTATACATAGCAAGACTGGTTCTGTTTGTTTAATTTTCATATGTATGCAACTTACATTGATTCAGTTGAGAGATCAAGGCCTCTTCCCAGCTCTATAGGCATAAATTTGGAGTAATAGCCCTACTCCACCCCTGTGTCGCTCTGCTATAACTAAAGTACAAATTATTCTGAATTTCTAAATATATACATTTTCAAAAGCAGCTAATGATTCTGAAAGCCAGACTTGCAGACTGCTTGGCTTGAAATATATTAAAGACATATTTTCCAAAGTTTGTGAGCACCTGCCCTCTAGGAAAAGCAGCTGTTCCTGTGAGGAAGAGACATCCTAAATCCCCGTTTCCTGTTTCTTTTCTGTTAAGTGATTCCAATTTTGATGTCAATGAGCGACTGCTGTCGCTGTGGACGTGGCACTGCAGGTGGAGTTGGAACTGGATTTGAACCCGTACCTGAATGCACAGAAGGGGCAATTCATCCATGGGGAATAGAAGGTGCACAGCCTGAAGACAGGGTCAGTACATCCCATGTTTCTAAAATCAGAAGTAACCCATATTTATACAAAAGACTGCATATGATCATAGAAAGTGATTGTAGCACTGTGTCTTCTAAAAGAAGTCTGGCAGTGTCAATAATTGCCAAGCAGATATGAAAGGTGATTCTTAATTAACATTCCCAGATGGAGTTTGTGTGCTTTAAGTTGTGTTCTGTTAGCTTGGAATGAGAATTTGGTGTTATTATTTCCCCAGACAAAACACAATAACCTGCAAACCTCTTCAGTGCAAATTTAGGAGAAAGTAACACAAACTACCTTCACTGATCACTGTTTATGTTGACAATGAAAAAAACTTGTAGTCATTTGATTTGTTTGGTTTGGTTTGGTTTGGTTTTAATGGGGATGATAATTAAAAGCTATGGAATAGGATCCCCAGAGCCTGTTGGTCATGGCACCAAGCCTGACAGAGTTCAAGAAGCATTTGGACAATACCCTTGGTCACATAACGTGTCTCTTGGAGATGGTCTCAATGATTCTTGCCAGCCCCTTCCAATTTAGCATATTCCGGGATTCTGTGATTAACAGTTTGGACTGCTAATTCCTTAGCATGATTCACAAAGTCTTGGTCTTCATATGGGAATTTCAAGGTCATCATTCAAGGAATCAAAATGTTGTTTTCCAGGATGTCTCACACATTCTTGCCCCAACAACAGCTGCAGGAGGTGATTTTGGTGAACCTTCTGGTAAGCAGATCCTAAAATCTTCTATGTACACTGTCATTAAGGTATCTTTCAGAACTTCATGCCTTCTGAATCATGGAGCACTTTGGTTTCCCAGCTATAACGCAACCCTTCCAATCTTACATCTGCAGATGGTCAAATTGATGCTAGTAGGACCTCCAGTATGAATAAAGAATCTGCGGGTTGAGCTTTTGAGCAGATCTGCAAACTACACTTATGTTGAAATAGCTGCCAAGGCTTTTAAATCTCAGGCAATTTTTCTTTATCATTCCAGCTACTGAATAGTGGGTCTTTTCAAGACACCAGTTTTAGCAGAAATCTTGAGGCCAGAATAAGGAAATCTGCTTGCATAACTCAGGGTGAAAGGTTCAGTTCTTCCCATTTTCCAGGCTCTCCTTCCCACAAGAGAGAATGTGAAGTAGCTAGGTAATTATGGACCATTTGTGCATTAATCTAGACAGAAAGCTGGTACACAGCACAATAAATTTATACTTCTGAGATAAGGCTCCCCCAGGATTTCGATAACCATAGAGGCCTCCTTGTCCCCCATTCCTCACCTCACAACAGGAAGGAAGGATACTGGCACAGATTCAGTTTCACTAGCTTCTGACTGGAAGAAATGTTACCCCACAAGATAACTTCTTTGTTGACTATTATTCATACAAAAATGTTCTTGTTTTCATTTCATAAAAATGAAAAAAAAAAAAAATTTAGCCTATGTTCCTTAATGTAACCATAGTCAAGACTATTGTATGCAACTCTACTATGATAAAATATGCTGACCACTAAGACCACTCTTTCCTTGTTATCATATATGAAAAAAATTGGAGAAGAAAAAATCCTCTCTAAGTATTACTTTATAACTTATTGTAAAGGACCATTTTCATTCTGCATTATAAATTGGTGTTATTATGATTCATGGTTATTATATGTTCTCTCTAATACCCCTTTAAAATGTAACCACTAGAAAATATGAAAGGAGTAACAAAGTTCTTCTTTTTCCTAAGAGCGTAAGGCAAAATAATTTTAACCCTGATGTGATCATAAATATACATTTATGTATTTGCATAAATATCCCTAAGCGTTATCTGATTTTCTAATGCAAACCCCATGACAGAATTTATATGTGCATCAGGCAGAAGAATCTCTCCAGTCAATAATCCAAGTAAATAACTGATTTTCTAAAGCACATATAAGCACATAAAGCTGCCTAGCCTCAGGAATAAAATCAAGGTCTTATATTTCTCTTAATATGTGCTTAATTATCATTGCAGTTTTAAGGTTTGTACATATTGTGACTGAAAGTGGTCTAAAATGTGCTTAGAAAGTCACTAGTGTCATTATAGTATTTATAAAAACAGTAGCATTTATTGTGAATTCTGTGTAAATTTTCATAGAGCATGGGAAAGATAACTTTTTCTGTTTTCAGAGATATATAATAACACATATGGAGGAGGAGGAGTAGTAGCTTCTGGTGTTGAAGAAACTACAGGGGTTGGCTATGGCACTGGTACTGGTTATGGAACAGCTGGAGGAATTTCTGGAACAGGGGAAGTAAAAGGGTCAATTGGAGGAACAATAAAAGAATACCGAGAAGGAGGAGTGAACATGGCCTTCCTAGACAACTATTTCTCTGAGGTAATTATTTGGTATTCTTTGAGTTACATCGTGAGCCTACTTATTGTTATATTCTTCTCCCCAAGTTACATGGTAGAAATCTGAATTAACTGTACTCAATTTGAAACTTCCATGATATAAGACTAATACAAAAGCAAAGCTGACTCAATGGGTAAGAAAAACTACAGTACCAGTAGTAGTACTGCCTTTGAGCTGAATGCTTGAGTAGATTTGATTGCTCAACAGTCTTTTTGTAAAACTGATGTACACACCGCAGGTATGGATAGAAAGCAACTACGTTATTTCAGCTTTATGAGTGGCCACCAAGTTCACGTATTTTTCACCTTTTTTCAGTGTATAAAGAGATAACTTCATGAAATTGTTCCCTCCTATTTCCTGTAGAGCTTGAAGACACTTTAACTCTTAGAAAACTGTAACAATCAGTTTACTTTTTTCCTAACTTTTATTGCCATTTCTGTTCCCTAAAAGACTTGTGAACTGCCAGGGACACCAATATGCAGTTTTACAATTGGCAACACATGAATTAGCCTTTACATATGGTGTAAGAAAAGGTATGGAATTCACATGATTAATGGCTTCATGGGATATGTTTTCATAATAGGCATGAACTGTGAGACACAAATGTTATAATTCTGTATGCCACCAAAATATTATTAACATAAAAGGATTGCTGTATTTCAAAATCTAAACAAGGTTCAGTGGAGGAAAGGACAAAGCAGTCCTGATGTCCTGAGCATGGACTTCTCCAGATCACACTCTCCTTGCCTTGGCCAGGAGCACTAAGTATTAATTGTCTCCCAGCCATGTGCCTCCATAAATTACTCCTCCTACTAACCACCTCAGTCCCCAAATCCTCTGACTCTCCCTCCCAGACCTCCCTTTCTGTCATTTTCTGTTTCCTCCAATCTCACCATGCAATCACTTTAAATTCTCCTCTTTCCTGCTCAATCTCTCTGCACAAACTACTCCTGGATCCCCAACACCATCCTAAATCAGTGATCTCCTCCTTGTTCAAAATGGACTCCCCCCTGCACTCACCAAGTTTTCACCACCATGGCCAGTCCTCCATCCCACCTCTTCTATCCTGGCCTCTCGACTGCTCCTCTTAACACCCTGCTTCACTCCTCTTCCTACCAGTTTGTTTACATACTGATGCCCAAAGAGTGCATTCATTCACTCATCCCTTTTGTCCTACAGTCAGATCAACTGACAGCAAACCAAATTTGAGATGCTAAATGTTGGCAGAAATAAGAATAAAACACAGAAATGTTTGAAAAAAACTTATTATTTCAAGGTTAAAAAAAATGTTGATGGTATAATTTGTCCTGTTGATATCCTGTTTTTCAAGGCAGCTGGGCCTTACTGTGGTCAGGGAAATGTTACTGTGGTTTGAGTATTCATGGTTAAAAACCTGATAAAAAGTCACTCTGTTCTTCTATTTTAATTTTTTTTTCTGTTTTTGCAAACTGCAGAAAGCATTTGTGTACGCAGATGAAGATGAAGGTCGGCCAGCAAATGACTGCCTATTAATCTATGATCATGAAGGAGTCGGTACTCCTGTTGGCTCTGTGGGTTGCTGCAGCTTTATTGGAGAAGATACAGATGAAACGTATTTGGATACATTAGGACCAAAATTTAGGACCCTGGCAGAGATCTGTCTCGGCAAAGAGATCGAACCTTTCCCTGATGTCAACCCACCCTGGCCAGGCATGAATGTCACCTTTCCCAACCCGGAAAGTGATCTAAACCTCCCACCACCTGGAACCACCATCGTTGTCAATGGAAGTGCACCTATGCCCCCGCCAGTTGGCACTACAACAGTTGTTACTGAAAACACCTACACATCTGGCTCAACCATGCAGCCCCCGAGGCCCATGCCGGATCCTTTGCTCCATGGCAACATGACGGTGACTGAGACCTACACCTCCGGCTCCCCTTCCCTTTGCGTTGACCCTATGCGTGCATCCAACGTCGTTGTAACAGAAAGGGTTGTCGGTCCTGCATCTGCCTCTGATTTGCGAGGCATGCTAGATATCCCCGATCTCACAGATGGGTCCAATGTTATCGTCACAGAAAGAGTAATCGCGCCTAACTCCCGGCTCCCAGCATCTCTGAGCATTCCCGATTTGGTAGATGGGTCAAATGTGGTAGTGACAGAAAGAGTGTTCAGGCCCACCTCCGGCATGCCAGGCAGCCTAATAAATATTCCCTCAGAGTTATCAAACGCCCACAACGTGGTGGTCACAGAGAGAGTAGTGTCAGGGTCTGGCATGAGCAGCCTGGGAGGAACAAGCCTGGGGGGTGCAAATCTGGGGGGCCTGAGCAGCACAGGTCAGATGCTCAGTGCCGACTGCCACCTTGGCCAGGCAATGGGCACAGCATCTCCAGGCACCTCCCGGAGACGAGTGACAAAATACAGCACAGTGCAGTACTCCAGTCAGTAAGGCCTCTGCCGGCACCCCTTCCTGCTGAGATTGCCGTTTGCACCAACACTCATTAGCTGCCACCCATCAAGAATATTGTTATTGTTTATAACTAAGAAATAGCGCTACAATTTCAGGGATTCCTGCTTGTGTGAGGATCTCTGAAGAGTGCCCCATTTCAAGGTCAAATGCAGGACTTTGTCAGTGAAGGGAAAGCAGAAGTTAACTTAAATTTCTTTTTTTCTCTCCACCTAGCTCTGCAAGTGTACAAACTGACATTAATGTTTTCAGAGAGAGATGTGATTACTGAGCAGAGCAGTGAGAGAGGATCCTTGTGTGCATACAGTACCAGCATGAATTAAGGTCAAACAAAAGAGTGTTAAAATATTATGCTGCTGAGCAGTCTTCCACAATACGCAGATTTGGGTTAACAGCCCCTCACTGACAAGAAAGGAAAAGAATGTAATTAATAATTAGTCAACTCAAGACTAAATAAGCACTTTCAAATGCATCATTTTACTTAGCATGTAATTCAAGAAGCGCTATGAAACTGCACTTTCAACCATTTCTCCAATCACCAACAATAGTTATAAATAATGATTATATAAACATAATACATTTTCATTGCTTTCTGAAGTTCTCAGTACAATAAACACTCTGCCACAGCCTGCCATGCTGTTACTCTCATGGTGAGGAGCATGACCAGAGATTTGTCACAGCTGGTGCTGCTGCTGACACTGTCACCCAAGAAGATGTTGGCTTCACCTTTGCTCCATTACCATTACAGCTTTGCTTAAATATAAAAGGACTTCAGTGACCATCAGGAACTCTTAGTCAGATTTTTGTGCCAAACTTTGACCACCATTCAAATCTCCAATGTCAGGTTATATTAAGAGGGCTATAATACACCGTGCCAATTCTCTATTCTAATACTCACAAGAAAAGAAAGTCTTAGAAGTGTTGTGATGTGAGGAGGCAATAGTAAGTATTGTATCACTGACCCTGGTAGCTGAAGTCTTCCTGAAAAGAAAAAAGCACTTGGAAGCAACATAAATTTGCTAATAAGCAATGTGCAGAATTTTTATTTCATATGTCAATGTATTTTGCATTGATATTTTGAAAGGGTTTTTTGAATGTATTAACTGACAAAGTCTTCATGATTCTATAATCTTAATTAAATCCGGCTTTTATTTTCCCACAAAAACAGCTCTACTGGACTCTGTTATTCTAGTAATATATTAACATGGCTTAGAACACAATCTGAAGGAGCAAAATACTGAAATACGGTTTCTGTCTCATTTTACTTCTGTATCATATGTATAGTAATAACCATAGTGTATGTAACATCACTTCAATGTAAATAAAATAGAGAGGGACTAGCTTTTATTGCTAGAGCACCGAATCAGTAGCTTACCCACAAATTTTACTTCCTCAGCTTTGACAGACAGGTTAGTGAAAAGTTTAAGTTGTGTGTGAACCTCTCAAACTATAAAATGGAAAAGAAATTTTCAGTTGCATCCAGACTAACTTATCTCAGAAGAAATGAATGACAAGTTTCTGAGTCGGATATCAAGAAGTGGGTTTTTTTAAGGATGCTTTTGAAATGCGACTAGATTTGCTGCCAACAGCCTGCAGTGCCCTCCAAGTCAATGCCACTGGCATTAACACCAATAACACCCATTAGTTATGACCAAATCCAAGGCTACCTTGAGAACAGGTCCCTTCTGCAGCTTCAAGTCCTTTTCTAAAGCAACTGAGGGTGCTAAATGCTCTTCCCATAATATGTGTAGTATTGCTGGTTTTGCTTCTTTCTGTAGCCTTGCTTACCTCAAGTATCACTAAAATTGCATTGACTTCAGAGGGATTAGTTTCTCCTATAAGTTATGTACCAATTGTAATTATGGTTCCTGGAACCATTCTTTAGAGAAGGAAAATAGGTAGTACTATACAAAGCTACATCCTTTTATACCTGAAGAACTTGTGTGAAAATACACTAAAATGCTGACAAGCTCCCTTTCATTTTGGTAACCACCTGTTTACATGAAAAACCTCAAATATTTGAATATATGACCTTCTGGATATTTAGAAAGCCTATGCAATATAGCCAAAGCCCAGTAGAGAACTNAAAAAAAAAAAGTCTTGTGTAAATATTTCCATAATCATCTTATGCAAATCAGAAATATTTTTCCTAATTGTGTTCAAAGTCATAAACCTAGTCTTCGGGAGCACATGCCTTAATTCCTTGAACAGGAATGTTGTGTGAAGTATGAGTGTCTCAACTGCAGTCTCTTGCATGTCTAGAAATAGAAAGGGGAAGAATTAATAGAGAAAAATTGTTGTTTCAAATGACAGATTTTGGTGATGCAGTGGTTGTCCACTTCTAGTACTATCTTTTACCAATCTTTTAATTGTCAATTCTTATTTAATACAGTTTCTTAAAAGATTTCTAGCATTTTTTAGTACTGGTTTCTCGCATCAAACAGCAATTGCATTATCCCTCAGTGCATTTCCAGTGCATGTCTAAATATTAATTTCTATTGCTGTGCAAATTTTACAAACTTCCTTAAAATTGTTGTCTTAGTGAAATGAGGATATTTTTAGGATACTGCAAATTGTGAAACAAAACATTTATCTGAAGATGTGAACAAATCCTTGGTTCATTAAATATTCTCTGCAAATTCTTATTCTGTCTTTATTATTAAAAAAATAGCATATAGTTTAATATTGACTAGCAGACACTCGTTTTTTTTCTTTTCTTCCAGTTGTAATTTAGAAGTCTGCTTGCTGTCTTACCTTTAATCATATTGTTTAATAATGAAGAATGAATGGTTTTCAGGAAAGAAAGACAGTAGTAATATCAATCCTGCTCTAAACCATTCAAGCAAAAAACTCTTACTAAAGTGTAAGCAGCAACACCATGTCTGCGACTGTCTTATTTTTTTAACTTGGGTTTACTTGGGAGCAGGATCCTACAGTTTTAAACAGGATAATTGACATCTTGGCATGATGGAAAATATACTGCCACAGAAGAAAACAGAGCCACAAGCTGAGGGTCTCATTAAATGTCTATCTTGGGAATACTCTCTGAATTTGAACTGCAAGTTTCGATACTTTTTACTCTGTCCTGATTTTGTGGTAATAAATAAAACTTTTAAACTGTTGTGAGCAGCACCCACTATGTGCAATAAAAAAAAGTCTATTCTTTTGCTTGAATTAACATAACTGCATAATTCAAATGATCCTCACTATTGAGTCACCAGATGCATAATTTTAATTTTATTTTAAATATAATTAATATTACAGTGGTTTTGTGTTTTCATAAATAAAAATATTAATAAAAAATGTTTGTAATAATTTCTGAATGGCACTGAAAAATACAATAAATGATCATTTGGAACATCATGTTTTAAGTAGAGTGGCTCAGGATATTTTTTTTCCTTCTATCAGTGGGAAATGTAGTTTCCTTAAAACTGATGGCTAGTTCAGAAAAAATCTCATTCTCATTCAACAAAGTAAGTGTTGATTTATCAAGTCAGGGATCCCAAGACAAAACTATTTCAGGTGTCAAATTGACTAAGATACTTTGTTTTAGGTTGTAAAACAAAAATTTGTATCATATCTCACAAGAATTACAGCTTTATTTCTTCAACACATCATTCTCTGAGTTGTTGTCTCTCTTTAGGTGGCCTTTTCTGTGATACCCTTCTGTCCTGCAACTCTGAAACAATGCTAAAGATTAATGCTGGAGCACAAGCCACAGAGAAGAAAGAGAACAGAAGGCACTAGAAACACAGTATTTGGTCAGCACAGGCATCACAGGTACATTCAGTGAGTACTGGTTAAAATTATTTGAATGTTCAGTAAAAACTGAACATTTTGACTTTTCTGAACCAAATTTCTTTCTAATGTTCCAGGAACTTATGATAATAAATACTTCTGTATGGAGATTTTTCAGAAAGCTTTATCTGAACTCAGTAAATTACTACTTTAAAAAAAAGAATCATGTATTATGTAAATGTCATCTAATCTATCATTTTATTTTGTCTTAACATTTTGACATCTTTTTTCCTCAATGTTTCATACAGATTTTTGGCACTCACACGTGTATCAGATAATGATTTAAGTATCTTTTCAGAAAGTTAAGTTAGAAAAAAGATTTGTCCATATTCAAATTTATAGCAAGAACACTGATGATACTACAATTCCAATGCAACAAAGATAATTTATCATTTGACTTCTGTGTATTTAGAACCTGCTTAAGTGAAAGCAAAGCTAATTATGTTAAACAACACCAGCTATTCAAATCTATGGGAGGACATGTACAAGTAAAAAATGGTTCAATAGACAAAGTTATTTCATATTCCAAGTGCACTGAAATTTTGTAATTCCGGATACAGTGCAATAAGTTACAAAATGCCTATTTAGGAAACAAGAGCTGCTTAACTGACAGCCATCACAGCCCCTACTTTTGATGTTCATCATACACTGCTGGGCCTACCTGAAAATTTAAATATCCATCTGTTTAATCCTTTATTTTTCCTACTTTTGGGGGAAAAATTAAAAAAAAAAAAAACATGCATTACTTACAGGCTTTTTTCCATCTCTTTCATTAAAGATTTGTTTCGAGCCAATCAAAATCAAGGTAAAAGACATAGTAATTTTGTACCTGCAGGCTTTGATTTTACAGTGATCCAGTAGCAAAGATCTACGGTGAGGGTCTGTCTCTGTGCCAGTCATTGAAGGCTCAGGTTGTCAAGGAGGCAAATTGTGACACCAGATCGGGACTCAAGAGACAAAGTCTCCCCAGGACCTCAGTAAGTTGTTTAATTTCTAAGAATTTTTACTAAATTGTCTTTGAAATGTGGGATGGCAACTTAATCTCTTCCCCTTAGGAATATGATTATAAATTCATCTGTGTTTGTAAGATGCTCAGGTTTTAAGGAGTCTTGGTAATACCTATAGATACATTGCCAGCCATGTGCCTGTAGCACATATGCAGAGGACACTTCTCAAGTCTTTGAGCTGAATGTCTATTAAAATGAATGCCATTTGACTGTAAAATCTACTCTAGATCAAATGTTCATATACAAATAGCAAAACAACAGCTAATTGACACGCAAAAGTAATTAATACTAGGAGGAAAGCAATGCTTTTCTTGTGTTGTTTCTGGGTATGTACATTGGACTTTTATCTCCTTGACTTTTTTAGTTAAGATATTACTGAATAAGATGACCATGGTAGGCTGTAGATGCACCATAAAGAGCCCTAGAAAGGGACGGGGGAAATTCATGTGTAACAGGTCTATAAATACAAACTAAATAGACTCATCTGAGTGACTACTAGGGGAGGGACTGCAAACAATGGCCAGGATGATACACACTTCCTAAATGGCATCTCCCATTGCCAGTCTCAGAGACAGAATGAAAAGAAATGCACCCATTTTTATTCTAAGTCTTATCTGTTCTGCTCCACTTTCATGCGGAAGGAGCTTTAAATTTTATTACAACTAAGTTCAGAGTCTAATCTATAAGTTCAGCAGGAGTATGCTCTGAGACACTGAAACAGGTTGCCCAGAGAAGTTAGTTCCAAATGGGTGCCCCACCCCTGGAAGTGTTCAAGGTCAGGCTGGATGGAGTTTTGAGCAACCTGGTCTAGTGGAAGGTGTCCCTGACACTTTTTGTGGGGCTGCTCTCCAGTCATGTCTCTTCCAAATTACACTGTGTCTGGCTTTACTCCATCCTTGGTACAGAATCCAGCATTTCAACCTGTTAAATTTCATCCCATTAATCACTGTCAAATGCTCCAATCTGTCTAAATCTCTCCAGGGAAGTTGAAATTAGATGGTCCTTAAGGTCATAAGATTCTATGATTCTCCATCCCCAATCACTAATGAACAGGAGCTGACTACATCAGCAGCCCTTCTCAGATCACCAGGAGATGCTGAATAGAATGGAGTTCACAGTCCCATCTTATTTGTGTTTTATTCAATCAGATTTGCCTAATGCAAATGGGAACAGAACGGACTCAGCAGATCAATTTTACTGCTATCTTTCCTGACAAATGGCCATCCCAACCCTAAGAATATCCAGTCATGAGGATTCAACAGCCTCACAGTTGTACTTTAATTACTACTGGAAAGTTGAACTGGTAGCTTTCTTAAATCTTCATTTTTGCAGTTTGTCATCCCCTGTAAATGCAGAGAGCACATAAGTCCTTTTTAATGTATCTTTTAAAAATCATGGAATCATAGAATGGGTTGGGTTGGAAGGGCCCTTCAAAGATTATCTAGTCAAACCCTCTGGGCTCATCCTGCCTTACTGAAGTTTCTTGGACTATGTGAGGACATGGGAATCAAGATTTCCTTTTATCTTCAGATTGGCCACTTTATTAGCTTGAATTTTGTGACTTCTCCTGAGTGCCCTTCTCCCTTTATAAATCAAAGATGTAGAAAATTTAAGAATATGTATACAGATTGTGTCTTGAGGGGGGGTTTTGTTAACTTGGAATTATGCTTCTTAATATACTATTGTTTTATTATAACCCGATCTAGTTGAAGATGTTCCTGTCCATTGCCCTGGACTAGATGACCTTTAAATGTCCCTTCCAACACAAACAATTCTATGATTCTATGAAAATCTGAAGAAACTTTTTCTGTTATCACAACCAGTCCACTGATAATTGGCAATCACATTATAGAATCTCTTTTGTGAGCTGACTGAAATTTGCCAAAAAAACCCAGCTGAGTTCTTGTCCCTGCATTTCCAACCAAGATACTCCAACCCCCCAACTGAGTGTTCACCATTTTTCTAATTTCCAGCCTGAACTTCAGATCAGTTGATAACTTGTTTTATGCCTCTGTTGTTCTTCAGTATTAAAGTAGGCCCTCTTTTTTTGCTAATCCAACCCCTTCTAAGGTTACCTACTGACACAGTGCAGAGGCACACACAGTAGCCTTATGTATATTAGCTCTTGTACCTCAATTGTGACAGAAAAAAACCCAGAATACTCTTTTTCTTCTGAGACTGGGAATGCCATATTCCTATATATACAGTCCCTGATACACCAATACTTACATTGTATCATTGCAGCTGATACTGGACTTGACAAATTAAATAAAATCAGCAGAGATTGCTTCCAAGGTGCATCTTCTCAAAATTATATTTTTGTTGAACACAGTTCAGTTGTCCAGCACTGATAAGAATTCAAGTACCAAAAAAAGGGCTACTATTTCCACTTATACCAGACACAAGCATAAATTGGAAGAAGAGGGGCTAGAGAGCAGCCTTGCAGAAAGCTATCTGGGGGTGCTGGTGGGCAGCAGGCTCAGAGTGAGTCAGCAGTGTGTGCCCTGGCAGCCCAAAGGGCAAACCCCATACAAGAAAACCTCCAACACAGCATGACCAATCAGTCAAAAGAAGCAATTATCCCTCAGTATTCTGTGTTGGTGT
Organism: Scytalopus superciliaris; assembly: GCA_013400415.1. Lineage (NCBI taxonomy): Eukaryota > Metazoa > Chordata > Aves > Passeriformes > Rhinocryptidae > Scytalopus > Scytalopus superciliaris. Next base: position 1,177,059 of record VXBX01006700.1, on the reverse strand, counting down.
GGCCTCACCTGGAGTGCTGTATACAGTTCTAAGCTCCATACAAATCAAGAAGGATGTGAAGGTCCTTGAATGTGCCCAGAGAAGGGCAACGAAGCTGGTGGAAGGAATGGAAAGAATGTCCTGTGAGGAGCAGCTGAGGACTTTGGGTTAGTCTAGTTTGGAGCAAAGGAGGCTGAAGAGTGACCTTCTTGACCCCTACAGCTGCCTGAGAAGGGGAAGTGGAGAGGGAGGTGTTGATCTTCCCTGGTGACCAGCAAAAAGACACGGGAATGGCTCAAAGCTGCACCCCAGGAGTTTCAAACTGGATATCAGGAAGCCTTTCTTTACTGAGAGGGTACTCAAACATTTTCTAGAGAGGTGGTTGCTGCCCCAAGTCTGTCAGTGTTTAGGAGACATTTTAACAATGCCTTTAATAGCACACTGTAACTTTTGCTCAGCCCAGAAGGGGTCAGGCAATTGGACTGATCCTGTAAATCCCTTCCACTTGAACTATTCTATTCTATCAGCTGCACAGAGAGCAATGGTTTATTTGTATCCACCTACATGCTCTGTGGCATGCAGTTTCCCAGAAAGAGAGCAACACTACCCCTAAAAAAAATTCTCCAGGCAACTTAAGAGCAGTCTCAGTTGCTATGCAGAGGAGAGCAACAAAAAGGTTGCTCTGCCACTCCTTGTTTCATACACATAAAAGACAGTATTTCATCCTGTCAGACAGTAACAAAACACCTGTGTTCAGGGCAAGGATCTGGTCTTGCTATTTTACAGCTCCGCTCATGGCTCAGCAGGCTTACTCATTGCCACTGCTACACCTGGCACCTGGAAAGTTGAACAACCCGGCCCCATGAGAAAAGAAAATCCAGGCAAGCAGCAAACAGGAGAGTGGACAAGGGAAAAGAGTTGAATAGAGAAAGATAAGGAGTGAGCTGAGTGAGAGATGAGGTAAAGCAAAAGAAAGGTGGGGATTATTCCTGGTGGTTATAAGGGACTAAAATGCTTGAATTTGTTTAAGTAGGCATGAGGAATCAAAAACATAGCCAACACACAGAGGAAAAACAATAACTCTATTCTGAGAGTGCCAAGTGTTTGCTTTAAGAATCAAATCCTGTTGCTAACATACATCTCTCCTCAGTCTGTCAATTTTTGTTCCCCAAAAAAGCACAGGTGGTTGGTCCTGCAAGCACTTTGAAGCTGGTCACTGCACCTAATGCAACAGCTCCAGTCTCAAGAGCTGTCTGGTTGTTAGAACCTTTCTCTGTGATGTGTATAATTTTTCACAGAATATGCATTGTCCATTATCTATTTTGAATAAGTAAATGCAATTTTGATACATTTATGCACAGCCCCACTACATTGCTTTCTACTGGGATCTTCTCACAAAAAAATGAGTGGCAACTGGGGCCATGGCACAGTAAAGAATCTTTAAACAATGAAGAAAACATTAAAGACATAAATTCAAACAATGCAAAATATTTGTATAATAGCTTCATGTGAATCATAAATTAATTTCAACATTTCATTACTAAGAATATGCACTTGATTTTCCACCTTAACACCATTTGCTAGGTATGACACTTGTCTAATTTGGTTGAATCACTTGTCTGAAAGAAGAAACTGTACTTCTCTAAAAACAACAAAAAACATCCAACAAAAAACACAGCTGCAGTAAAGTTACCTTTGCTTGTGTAAGAAACAGAGGTGGACTCTGCTGGTCTGATCAAAGCATGTCCTTGTCCTCCACCCCAGGGAAGCCAGCAGTTTCCTGGCACTGCTGTAAGGGAGTATTAGTCAGCATGAAAAGGGAGTGGCAGGCAGAGCTGGGGGCAAGGCAAGGCAAGGTATCGGGGCAGTCACCAAGATCCAGCCACCATCTCCCACACCAAGGGTGCAATCATAACTCACTACAATAGTTGTGTTGACAACTATTACTCCTGAAAGAAAACACTCTTCCCTCCTGAGAAAGGTTAGATTGTTTTATATGATAACTTATTTGCTGTTAAAAGCTTACTAAGAGAATTCAGACAGATGTTTGTACTTTGAGACAAGAGCAGCATGTTGCACACCTCACACATTGTAAAGCCCCTCTCCTCACCAGGCACCAACGAAGGGCTCAGCTGCTTTTAGGGTTTGAAAAGCAAAGACGGACTTTCTCTTTGTTCTGCGGCGTCAGTGAACTCTGAATTGCTGCTATTTCCAGAGGGAAAACAAAGACCTAATGTTCAATGGACCGTCCTGTGCAAACGGATCGTAGGGGCAGAAACGCAGCTTGGTTGTGGGAGGAGGTGTGTTTAGCTGCTGCCTGGTTAAAGTGAAGGAAAGAGAATGAAATTCAGCTTCAGTGGCTGCTGACACACTTACTAGCTGTTTTAAAAACAAACTGATACTGTTTGACATTCATTTCATAACAGCAGGAAAATTATTTCTGTAAAATATGAATACTAGAAGATTTTCATGCAGGAGAACTAAGTAAAAAAATAAAAAAGAGCCCTACACTTTTTAATGATGACTGAGGTTCTTCTAGGATGAGCAAGACATGTAGCTGACCCACACTAAATTTATAAGCAGCATAAGAACAGACATCTAAGCTCTGGCAAAACAATTTGCAAAAGAGCTTTTGTCTCCTGTGGCTATTGAGTTCAGGGAAGAAGAAATTATTCTATTCACTTCTCCTGTAAATACGTGGGTAACTTCAAAGGGATATCAATGTTAAGGATTTTTCAAAAGAAATTAAATTAGCTTCTTACTCCATCATATCAGCTTTAAAAATTGCCAGATAGTTGTAAATATATATGCTATCACCTCATTAACGCTGTGTTGCATTGGCAACAAAAATCTGTTTCAGAATTCCACAAAGCAACTTTCAGACTAAGAAAGTTGCAAATCAAGGTTCTTGTCTTACAGCCTCTTGATGTTAAGAAATACTTAACCATCACTCTAGGAAGTGTAATATACATCTGAAAACAGAATCCAGTTCTAAACCACCAAATTAAAACAGGTGTAATATGAACGTTCACTGAGACATTCTCTGCCTCATTTATCTCAAACAGGAATAACTGAAAGAGAACTTCACAGTACTTCTACCAACATCAGCTGCATAGCTACATTGGCTGTTAAACCTGTACCAAACTACACCCTGCCCTCGACACTCTGAAGAAGATCCTCAGAGGATCTCAGGGTGTACTCTTGTGTGAATGTACACAGTTCTGTTTGGTTACAAAGTTATCAGTCCAGGACAATGATTTAGTGACAGAACAAAGAATACAAATACCCTTAACACTGTGCATTTCACATGTATTGGCTTGTTTATGCTTTTTGTTTCCTTTAAATTAAGAAAAATATTTTTATGCAGGGGTATCAGCAGGCTCTGTAAGTTGTGATAGTCTAAGTAAACAACACAAAGAGATATACATTACCCTTCAGAATAACTGGATAATAAGCTGTTCCCCTCGCGATGCCTACGGAAACTATAATTGTTGCAACTGACATCACACACACAATGTGAAATTATTTATTGTGCACTGCTACAACATGTAATAAAGGGACATAATGTGATCGGAAAGACTCCCATATGGCTGGTTCCCCCTCGCCGAGCCCTACTAGGATCACACATAGTATCACAGCCTTCGGAAATTACTTACCACAGCTGTGATCCTGGAGAGATAAAGTAGGTAACAGCCTCAAAGAAGAAAAGGTTAACGAGAAGCACATCTAATTGTTTCGCCATCATGAAGAATCAGCTATGCCTTCCTAAGCATCAATTAATCGGGTGTATCCAGGAAAGATCTGAGCCAGGTAAGAATAGGAAGGATATGGCCCGGAGCGCATAAAAATGAGGATTACAGGGACGGCCGTACTAAGAACGCTCACAATTTTATTTTCCCATCAGACTGCGCTCCCCCCCCCTGTCGTTAATGTACCAATTTGTTGCTGCAGCTGCCCTGAATGCCTGCGGCACGCTCCGGCTCGCTTCCCGTGGCGGAAAGGGGGGAATGAAACCCACACTTTGGAAGCCCTTGGAGCGCCCAGCGCAGCTAGGTCCCTCCGCAGCCCCGGCGGGCCGGGGCTCTCCGCTGCGGGCCGGGCGCCCCGAGGGCGGGACGGGCCGGGCCGGGCCGGGCAGGCGGGGCTGGGGCGCTACTTGCCCCCTCCCGGCACACCCGGCACACTCCACCCAGCCGCGGGTACTTGTGCGCCCCTGTCCGGGCCGGCGGCATTCCCGGTGTGAGCGGCCGGAGGAGGTGGCCATGTGGGGGGGCCCCGCGGCCGTGGGGCGGCTGCTGGCGCTGCTGGTGAGTGCGGGGCTGGTGCGGGGTGCCCGCTGCGGGGTGCCCGGGACGGGGCGGGACGAGGGGAGCGGATGGAGAGGGGGGTGACACCGCCGTGGTGCGGGTGGGGTCCCGTCGGGGTTTGGCAGCCTGCCCACCGGCGGCTGCCCGTGGCTAGGAACGAGTTTTCTGCCTTTCTTTGGGAATTAGATTAAAGCCATCTCCGTTTGACTGTTCGAAGGCAGGTGGAGGTAGAAAATCCCAATGGGCACGGTATCTGGGATGGGTGGGGTTGCTGAGGCGCCGGGAGGAACAGGAACTCAGTGAAAGAGTTCACATTGTTGCCGTCCTCGCTTTCAGCGTATTACCTGTACTAATAAATTATATTACCATTTGGAGGAAATAGTGCCAGGAGGGAATACGAATCAAAGAGTTTGGAAGTCTGTATCGCCTTAGAGAAATTACACCAAATTCTTAACAATCCAAAACACTTCAGGCTTTCTCCTCCCCTGCCCTCACTGTTTTTCAGCCGTCAGCCTTTTGACCTTCTATCCTATGAAATACTTTTTCAGGTTAAAAGCGAGGAGTGTCTCATAACCCAGACCAAAATGCCTGGTTTGTTGGATTTGGACTGATGCTTTCTAGATGTTTCTAGCTGGTTTATAACAAGCTCTCAGTCATATCCGCGGCATTTTTTCTTTTGCTTTTCACCTTTCCAGGCTGGCAGAATGCCTGCGGAAGTCGGGCTGCCACCACTCAGACAAAAGTGCGGGTGGAAGCCAGGCCCGGCACTGTGCTGGGAGCTGCCGAGCAGCTGGGCAGGGATCATTATTGCCTTTTGCGTGGTCAGCATGGAAGGGGCTGAGGATGGGTACCCTGCTCCCTGAGCTTGGGATATACTGCAAGATCAGATTTGTCTGGAGACCTGTTGATATAAACATATGGTTGTCCACAAGTCATCTGGCAACAGTTAACCCTGTTTTTTACAACAGACTGAGATTTTATCCTCATTTTGTCCGAAAGAACAATGGAAAACGTGGTGTGTTACTTGTACGAAAGTTTTCATCTATTTTTTGTGGTGGGCTTGCACTGACTGAGTCTGCTGTTAGTTTTGCATGAAGGAAATTGTTTTTCTCAGTCCTCATCCTCAGTTTCAGCTAAAGCTGGGGTGTGGTATGGTATACTGAGAGTCAGCTCAGTTTGGTGCCTAAAAGACTATAAGCCGGATAGATGATTAGAGCAAATAAGGCTGCCGTAGTTGGTTGGTGTCAGAAGAGAGAGAGAGGCACTGCTGGGTTTTGCAGTTTTGGTTTATGGTTTGATTTTTTTTCCCCTAATCTGGACAGATCTGCCACATTCATGTGGCAGAAAGTCAAGTTGCTTATTGGAGAGTATCAGATTAGTGTCGTTTATTTATTATGAACCTCAAGAAACTGCTGAAAAACAAAGCTAGTCTAAAAGTACTCTCCCAAAGCATCTTCCATCCTACATGCATTGAGAATGGTAAGTTCTTCTCACCCAGTTTTTCCTGGAAGTATCTCTCAGTGCTCCCTCCCTGCCTGCAGGCTGCATGCCTTGTATCATCATCCCTGGATACCTCACAGAGGCCACAGCAGACTTCCCCAGGTCCCTGTCTCTGCCCCTTTTCCAAGGATGTTGGGGTGTGCCGACTGGTAGTGTACCCACAGGGTTGGGCTTGACTTGGTGCATGTCCAGGGCACACACCCAGAGCCATGGGCTTGCCGGGCAGGCACGGCTATCGAGGATTATGAGACTGGGAAGTTTCTTGGTCGTTTCTAAAGAGTGTGGACATCATGTCTTCAAGAGAAAAATCTTAAAACACTTCCTGCATATGAGTGAAAGAAGAGTTGACAGAGATATATGAATCTTACGATGGGAGTAGCAAAATTTACTTTTTCTCTGGACAACTTCCTCACATTGTACTTCGTTGATTGTACTTCATTTGGGATGTTAGACTTAGGCTGGTATGATGAAATTCAAGTCTGAATACATTAGATCACTACTGTTAATGTCAGAGTCAGTAGCAGTTAAGTTTCAGAAGTCATAGAAACAAGTTAAATAAAAAATACACAACATGATGCGTAGTTTTACAAGGAGCAAAGGTGAGCTAGTTCAAAGCCAGTAACATGTTGAAACATGGTAAAAGTTATTTACAAGCATCCGTGCATCAATTTTAATATATTTTTTTAAAGGGAGGGAAACCAGCTATGGTGAGGTCTAAAAGCAGCTAACAAATACATAAGATCTAGTATTTTCTCAGTCCTATTGAACTAAAGTGGTGTGTTAATTTTTATACCAGACTTCAGAATAGAGTGACTCTGTCCAGGAGGGACAAGGAGAAAGCAAAAAAATGCAATGTGAAGTCACAAAATCCTGTTTTATGATTTTTGAAGGTAAATGGAAGAACTGGGAACTGAGAAAAGACTGAGTAAGATGATAAGTTTGCAGATACATGGAGGATAATTGTGAAGAAAAGGGAATTGCACTGTACAGTGAGAGCATTGTTAACATCTTGATACAGATGTTTGAGTTTCAGTTATGGTAAATGGAGATGCAGTGGATGCTGAGTGCACCTGTTTGGTTGGATCAAATTGTGCTTTAGAAGCAAATCTCTAGAGTGTGAATTGTATCTCTCCTGGGTGAAACCATGCTGGGAGATGCATCAATCTGCTCATGGGTGTTTGGTCTGTGAGACCAAGCTAATTCTAGTCCGAAGGAAAACTATCAAAACACAGGTTGTGTAGTGTTGAGTTCTCAGCATCAACTGCTTGGCTCTACAAATCCTCTGGTATTTGGCTTACAAATTAGACATACAATCAGTAGATCCCAGAGAGAAATAGATGTGGGCTGATTTTGGGGCAAGTTGAACCACACTGATATCTTCGTTGGTATTGGCTGTATTTCTGCTTCTTATTAACAGCAGTTTAGGCACTTAGCTTTTATTTATATGTGTAAATTTGTATGCCTTACTCTGAAACTGAATCTCATGCAAGCAGCAATATGGTCAACTTGCAAAGAGCTAAAAATTAGGATAATAAAATGAAGATAAAAATTAATGAGGGGTTTCCATCTGTAAGACTATCTAGACACCACTTTAGGTTAGTGATACTGAGGCACCTCCATCACTTGTTTTTAAGAACAGGGTAAACAGTTGTTAAGAAGCACTTGGGTGAAGTTTGTCTTGCCACAGGGCCAGGAGATGTATTAGCGGTTACCCTGGATGGTTCCCCCTGGCTGCTTCTCTGGGGTCTTCACTTGTCCATCGTCTTTAACACCAAACTGACTCACAGGAGGTGCAAGTTCCAAATCACCCAACACACAGCATAGAGGAAAGACCACATTTTACGGAATTATTGTTTTGTGGTATACTATACACAGACACATACCTTCTTGGTTACTCAGTCTTTGGATCTTTACAGTTTAAGCTGTATGTTGAAAATCTGTCCTTTAGTCACTTCCTGACTATACATGAAGAGGGATTTGGGCAAGAACAACCTGGCACTCCCTATACACAGCAGTCACTCCCTTCTTTCCCATGCCCTCTCGCCTATTCCTGCTGCTCTCCTGTAGTATTTCATTCCAATTTTGTTACTTCAGGCCTCAGTTTTTCCACTTTGTTTTTTTGCAACCATCCAGTTTTCTTCTGACAACACATTCTCAGCTCTGTCATCAACAGGTGTCATCAGTAGATGTCTGGGTTTTGTGTCAAGGCTGTGATCCACAAAAAACAGCAGACAGCTTTCCTACTCTAACTAAGCCATTTAACAGAAGACAACTGTAGGATATTTTTTAAAAGGAAGAAAATTTGAATTTTAACACCTGTTGAATATATGCCATTTCACTTGTCCTTGAAGAAAATATTACTGGAAAGTGCTTTTTCCACTGTTTAAAATTTTTGGAACCTTTAAAAGTTTTCAATAAAAATGTGGGATCCCTTTATATATTTGTTCCACATATATTTATGCATTTCATAAACAAAATTGCCATTTTTAAACAGTTTGGTAGATATCTTGTAAGTCCCCTATGAGGTTACCTGTGGACTTGAAAAGTGCAAGAGCAAAAGTATTTTTTACTACCTTAGCATTAAACTATCATGTTTTGAGGCACATTTGTTACTAAAAAATCAGATTGATTTTTAGTTATCTTAATGAAATATTTTCTTTCTTTCTGTTTATAATGACTAATGGAATTTTCTACACGTTCTTGATATACATCTCAGTGGAAGATCTGTTTATTCTTGAACGTCAGACACTTTTGCTTATACTGGATTCTCAGATTTGCAATACAAGCAGACTTCTCACCACATCCCTTTTATCTCCATTCATTACTGAGACACACTTTTCCCTTCAGTTTACCAGTAACAACAACCAAGGATGTTTCTAATGACATCTTGAAAATTATTCACAGATTCACAGAATACTCTGAGTTAGAAGAGACTCACAAGGGTCATGGAATCCAGCTCCTGGCCGGGCACAGGACCATCCCCAAGAATCATACCATGTGCCTGAGAGCATCATCCAAATGCTTCTTGAACTCTGTCAGGCTTGATGCTGTGACCACTCGTCTGGGGAGCCTGTTCCAGTACCCCACCACAGCTTCTGAAAACTTGCAGCTTGTGTTGGAAGACTTTGACTATAAAGCAAAATTCTCCTGTCACTCTTGCTTATCCTTAGTCATCAAAATAAATTTTGAAAATCCATAAAATTAATAAAAACAAATAAGACTAAGAATATGCATGAAAACAGCTTGGTCTAAGGTGTAAGACCCTGTAGCCTTCATGACACATATCCATTAGGGAACTTACTGCTTGCTAATTTTTGTCTTCAGAATATATACATTAAGAAAATTACCATTTGAAAAAGTTCTCTGTTGTGCAAGTTGAAACAGAATTCTGCCACATTGCTGAACACAGTCCACTGAATTGTGTGGGAAAGAGATAACATCTTTTTTTAAAAAAGAAAGAAGCTGTCATCAATTCAGTAATCAAGGGTGAGTCAGAGGGAGGGCTCGAAACCAAAGAGAATATAAAATACTCCTTTGCCATTTTTTAGTAGAAAATCACATTTTCTGAGCCCACTTTGCCTTAGGCAGTACCATGCCTAAAAGAACAATCACCTAAATTGCAAAATGTAGTAATAGTTTTGAGAATGGTAGCAGTATTCTCTACCTATAGAAAGCACGAAAGCTCGATTTGTAGGTTTCACATACTGTAATAGGCTACTTTTTGTTGTTGTTTTCCTACACTTTCATTTTTTGTAGTTTGAGGGGTGTTGTTACTTGCAGAGCCTTTGATGCCTGCAGAGTGGACATAAACATGGGGTGTCTGGTAATTTGGCTGAGGCTCCAGTTCCTTCCAGCTAGGATTTGGCACCTGACTGATGTGTTTAAGGGCATGACATACCTGTCCTGGGCTATTCTGGTGCATGAAGAGATGGGCAGTTGCAGTGCTGAATGTTAGCATGTAAGGTTTTGTCAGAGCAAGCATGGTTTGCTTGCTAGTATGCACATGCCTCTGCCTTGTTTAAATAAGCAATGCATGTATGCCATTTATCCTCCCAGTCATGTGCACCTCAGCAGTTGTTGTGGTTAGTTCTTGCCTTTTAACGGTATTTATCCTATTTTGTTCTCTGATGTGATGGGTAACCCACCACAGCCACAAATGCATGGTTTGCCCAGAAGAGGGAGCTTCTCCAAAGTGCTGCTGTCAACTAGCACTTGCTTCAGTCAATGGCAAATTCTCATCAGATTGGAAATAATGAAGCATTATTTAGCATTAAAAAATGGATGTTTAAAAATTACTATAATGTCTTCATTTATCAGAAAAAAATTAATTGCTTATAATCTGTTCTGAAAGAACATAAAGAAGAATACCAAATTAATAATTATGTAATTATAGTATATATTTTTAATGTCAATGGTTCAGGGTGAATTTTTCAGAAGCTCCTATGGGTAAATAATAAATATTAATTTATAGAGATCAGAAACCTTTTCCTTGTGGCTTTACTGTTCTCATGAGGAAGGTCATGTCCGTTAAGTTTTAGTACTACTAAAGTGACATAGAATTAATAATGATTATCATAATTTCTATTGCAGATCTGTTTGAATTGTGGAAATGGGCTCTACGTGAAGGTAGGATACAATTGGAAAACTTTATTTATCAGTGCCAAAGAAGGGTTCTCTGAGCAGTGTCAAAGCCATCTCTTACTTGAGGTGATAAATATCTTGAATTTTACCATTTTCTGAAATGTGAAAGTTGCATAATGGATAAAGAAATGGAAGCCAAAATTAAGTTAATAGATTCCTACATCCACCGCACTGAGTGGCACTGAACTTGGAGGAAACTTACCCTAAATATTAAGTTTGTAGATAACTTTTATCAACTCTGTAAATGAAAACAACCACTATTTTATTGCATATGTTAATTGGAAACATGTCCAGATGTTAATCTGGAAGTCAACAGAGACAGTAGAGACTAAGCTGGACAGAAGGATGAAGGGTGTCATGCAGAGTGAGAATGAGGGGTAGTTGGGAAAGGATACAAGAGACATTGGGTGGGTTGAACTGAGGATTGCTGTTCCACATATTCTGTTTCAGAGAGAAGGTTGAGTACAAGGCAACATTGGTGGAATGGTGATAACAGTTAAAAGGAGAGATGGTGGTTCAGAACAGCCTTAGTGCCAAACTTTTTGCCCCATCTGATGACAAGCATTTGAATCTTGCAGAGGAGATACATTTTCACCAACCCCTGGGCTTGGGAACTTGCTCATATATTTAAAGCTTGTCTTACCTAATTCTGTCTTGATGGAAAGACTAGTGTAATTTTCCTCTTCAAATAACTTGAGGAGCATATAGCTCTTACATTACGACTCAAAAGGCTGATGATGTGCCACAATTTTGAAGTTACTAGCTATTGAAAGAGCAAAAACTATGCAGAAGTCTGGACTACAGTAGCAATAAGACATTTATCTGAAATGGCTAAATGCTGATATTCAATCTTGTTTTTTCACAGGTTTATAATCGAAATGAGAGGAGTGGCATGTTGTCTCATCCCAACAGCCTAGTCAGACAGAAGCGAGAATGGACAGTCCCTCCAGCTTTCATACGGGAGGAGGAGGACAATTCCTATAAGAATCCAATTGCTAGAGTAAGCCCAGAAAAGAGTTAAATATGGAATACACATAAAAATAGACAGGAAAATGTAAAATATGGGTGTGGCTGCCCTAAACACATGCACAAGTATTTCTTTAATTTTAAAGGACTGTTGAAGATTGCCATAGTTCCTTTTGTTTCCTTCCTTCAGCAGATGAGTCAGCTTGGCTCTGTCTCTTATCTTTCCCCAGTCCCAGTTTTCATCAAACTTTTGGGAATGCAATATCTTTGAGTTTTTTGACTCCACCACTCCTACTTCAGCTGTGGTTGAACTTGGCAAGTGGATCCCAAATCTGCTGGTAGCGATTGGGCAGAAGGGTGTACATAGAGCATGATTATGTATGTCTAGTTTTATAGGGAACAGAGCTAAAAATAACCAAGATGCTATCTTTTGGGCAAGAATTATGTGCATTTGGTTCACCACTCCTGTCACTTTAGCATATAAAGTGACTGATACCTGCTACTTGGGCTGCCCCTTGGTGATGCTAGCACAATGCACATGTGCTTTTCCAGATGTTTTGGGTGCTTGCTGACAGCAGTGAAAGGGTGTAATCTCTCGTCCATGCAGTCTCTTCTATCTCTTCATCTCCAGATCTGACCTTTCTTCTTCCACCCTATCACTTCTCCAGTCTGGTCTTACTTGCTAGCCTAAGTCTGCTTTTCTAAGTCATCTCCCTTCTCCAGGTGATTTTCATCTCCCTGCACCAGATCCTTAAACAGCACATGCAGCTCTTCCTGCATTCATTTCAACATCTCCATAGTCAAAGGAGTGCAGTGGAAAGTGTTTAATACTTATTTTTGTTTCTTCATTACAAAATAGCGAAAATATTTTTGCTGCACTTTTATACATGATTTTATTTACTGAGTGCTATTTAATCTGTTGAAATCCTGACAGATACATTCAGATCTTGAAGATACAGGTATAGTGGTAACTTACACTATATCTGGCCAAGGAGTAACAGAACCCCCGTATGGATTATTTGTTATCAATGGAAAGACTGGAGACCTGAACATAACAGGAAGGGTGGACAGAGAAAAGACTCCAATGCTGCTTGTAAGTTGAAATTTAATTTCCCTATAGGTGCCCTCCGGTTCAGTTTTTTTGTTTATTTTCTTCAAATGTGTTTTCTGGAAATAATATTTGTGTGTGTGTGTATACATGCTTATATTTCTAACCATATATAATATGCTTATATAATGTCTAGGTTTTGTTATTTTTGTATATTTGTTATTATTTTGGTTTTATTTCTGTTTTGCATATGTATTTATATATATTACAGAAACTCACTGGATTCACTTACTGGTTTTGTCTGTATTTTTATCAGCTCAGAGGCCATGCACTAGATAAGAATGGGGCAAAACTGGAAGAGCCAATAGACCTCCCAATTAAAGTTGTGGATATAAATGACAATTTTCCAGTGTTTTCACACGAAGTTTTTGTTGGTTCAATTGAAGAATTAAGTGAAACAGGTAAATTTTTTTTTTTTTTTTCCCACTTAGCTTTTCCCAACACATGCAAGGGCACGGGTGAATATGCACTTCACAGCTATATATCTGCAGTAATAAAAGTGCATTCTCTTGCTGCCATAAGCCAAGTTATCCATGTCTGAATACAAGCTTTTATTCAAGGCTAAGCTGTGTGGTGTGATTTAAGGGAGAGTATCCACCTAAAGGCAACAGGGGACCGTATTTCCTCTTCTGGAACCTTTGGTTTGATGTCAAAATTACCACAAATCCAGGACCCAGAGTCCCTCAGCAGGAATTGCACAGGAAATGCAGTCTGCCTTCTGGCCTGGCAGTCACGGCCTATTTGGGAGGGACTTCACTCCGCCATGCTCATCTGAAGCCCTGCTGTATCTATGGGCTGCTGAGGTACTTTGCTATTAAGCATATTTGGCTGTGCCATAAACATCAAAAAACAAGTTAGTGCCCGTTTCCTATTGACATCAGTAAACATAGAAGTGATGGATTATTTCCAAGAAGATAAGAAAAGCTGAATAAAACAATCTAATAATTACCTGATACTGTGTCCATTTCAATGTGATGATAATTTGAAGAAACAAATTCTTGACCATCCATTTGGGTCAGGTATTGAGTAACATCAGCTATCTTTCAAGTCAGTAGCAGCCATAAGTAATGGCTTTTTACATGAATTCCAGCCAGTGTTAGAACTTGGGCACTGGATGCTGAGATACACCCTTTCCCAAAGGGCAAAACCATGTGCTCAGAATTACAAGGGGATTGCTCCATGGGGACCACCATGTATTTTAAGTGAGTCTGTTAGAGGGTGTCAGTGTTCAGGTAAAGGAGTTATTAGTGCTCCATGCAGAATAATGTGTGAGAGAAATGTAGCTCGTTGTTCAAAAACTTACACTTTCTGCTCTGTGTGGTATCTACATTTTTCTGCGAGGATTATTGAGAAAATTTGACCTGTTGTTAAATTGGTCCATTGAATTCTGTGATCTCTTTTCTTGGATACAGGATAAACATGTACCTTTTCATTTAGGAACACTTCCTGAGCTGTATTCATTAAATAAATAAAGTCAACTGTGTAGTGCATCTAACAAAATTATGTATTTTTGACATTGCAGTAAAGATATTTGCCAGTGCATAGTGGTATAAACAAGTATCGTGTTTTGTTTGCTTTTTCCAGGTACAATTGTAATGAGGATAAATGCAACAGATGCAGATGAACCAAATAACCTAAATTCCAAAATTGCTTTCAGGATTGTTTCCCAAAGCCCTAGCACTGCATTCAGTATGGATAAGAATACTGGCGAGGTTCGAGTAGCAAAAATAAACCTTGACAGAGAGGTAAAAAAACCCAAACCCTCCTGTTTTTATGTTATGAGCAGTGGTCTTCCCTTGCCTATTGTGTCACCCTCAGCCCTGCCAACAGGGTGAAGAGCCAACCCTCCTACCTTTCTTCACCTCCGTTGTGATTAAAGCCTGGTCTGGCTGATGCATGTTTTTCAGTGACTGGGGGAGGAGCTAATGGCATCAAGGTTGTATTCCCCCCGTCATCTACCTAGCACAGCACCAGCCCCATGGTTGTTGCTTTCTGTCCCTCCGGTGCTGCCAGGGCAGCAGTCACACAAAGCAAAGGGTTGTTTCTTTCTGGTGGAGACCGTATGGCAAAGACAACACAGACCATCACCTGCCAAGCTGCTGACTGCACCTGGATTTTTGTAGCCTGCTGTGCAAATCGAGGTGCAAAGAGTTAGGACATGTGCTACTGTGAAACAGCATCGAGGGCCACATGTTGCCAGTGACATCACCTGTGCTTGCACAAGTTTTCCCTGGCCAGCAGAGGGTGATGGGGATGTTAGCTCTGCAGCTGAGTGACACAGCTCTGCCTCTAGCCCTCTCCTGATATGCAGATGTCACTGGTCCTGTCCCTGTTTATGGCCACTGACACTTGTTCCTTTTGCCATGTGAGTACAGTCTAAATCCTTGTAGGGAAGATACAAAAGTCCCATATCCTTTTCAAAGCCTCAGTTCTACTCTAGCAGTGTGTCAAGGTAGTTATGTGTGAGATGTACCTCTAGCTAGAGAGGAGTTGTGATTGACCATGAGAGCTGTTACCAAAGTGTGATAAAGATAATGCAAAAAAGAGAATTTTTAGCCTTAATTGAACACTTTTTCTTATCATGACAGGCACAAAGTAGCTATTCTTTGGTGGTGGAAGCAAAAGACCGTGGTGGTGCATTAGGTGGGAATGCTGCAACATGTTCTTTAGAAATCAAGATTTTGGATGTCAATGACAATCTACCTGTCGTTGAAAGTCGTACAGTAAGTACATTTATCACAATTTTTGGCATGATCCTACACCTACCAGTATCCCATTGCTTAATATGATGTTGTGCAAAATGTCTTGCACTGGTGAAACAGGACAAATCATGACGTGTTTTTCAAGAGTGTTTGTTTGATTGCAGTTTGAAGGAAGCATTGAAGAAAACAGAGCAAATGTGGAAATTATGCGAATAAAAGTATTTGACAAAGATGAGGAATTTTCTGATAACTGGCTGGCAAACTTTACATTTGTTTCTGGCAATGAAGATGGGTTTTTCCGTATAGTAACAGATACCCAAACAAATGAAGGAATTTTGACTATTGTGAAGGTTAGTATAGATTTTAGACATTCTTCTTTAAATATTAGAATAGTTTAATCCATCTAAGTTGACAAATTACGTATATTCAGTCGGTATATAAAATGTACATTTACATGGCAGACAATCCTCCTTTGCTATATTCTTTGTTATTTATTCAGTAATCCCATGCAAAATAACAATATTGTCTAGCTTTTCCATTTTCATTCTGTATGATCTCAAATATATCTAGAGGGCAGAAGTTCCCAGACTTCCCTTGTCCTTTGGGCAACAGTCTAACATGCTGTAAACTTTCACTTATTTTTGCTCTCCTTGCTGATCTCAGTATAAATCTCTTTATTTCCCCTGGCCACAGATAAGATTGCAGGCAATACCTGTACCATGAGCCATGGGCTAGAGCCTCTTTTATGAATTTTCATAAGTTGAAATGATGAAAATATTTTCCATAAATGGAAATCTCTATTTTAGAAATTTCACTTTTCTTTAGTCCACAAGAACTGATAGTGCCCTAATTTCTTTCTCTCTCTCTTTTTCTTTTTGCTTTTGTTTCCTTATCTGAAAACTGCTAATTGTAAAAATAAAATTGATGAGCATTATTAAATAAATTAATTGGTTCAAAAAAAAAAAAAAGCCCCATAGCATTGCAAGAGCCAGGTAATTGAGCATTGATTAACTGAAAGTACAGGCAGAATATACAGGTAGGACTCCTTGCACGTACCTTAAATTAGTTTTAATTCAATAATATAAAGCCATACTTATGGTGTCATCCACTGAAAATAAGAAGAGTAAGATTAACATGTTAACAAACTTCTTTGCACTGTAGCATCCTTATTGATTAAATATTACTTAAGTACTTCCATCCTTATTACTTGAATAAGGATGCTGCAATATTATTTAAATATTAAATGTATGCATGTTGTCTAAATATCAGATTCTGACAAATTCTGAGTGGTTTTTTAATTTTTATTATTTTCTTTATTGCTCTAGGAGCTGGATTATGAAAAAATGCAAAGCCTAGATTTGGGCATTGTTGTTACAAACAAAGCAGAGTTCCACAAGTCAATTAAACCCAATTACAAGCCACAAAAAATTCCAATCAAAATTAAGGTGATTAATGTGCAGGAAGGCCCTGTGTTCCCTGGTGGCACAAAAATTATTGGAGCAAGTGAGAAACTGCAGATAAAACAGGTTATTGGACAGTATCAAGCCCATGATGAAGACACTGGAAAAATAGCAGAGCGCATTACGTAAGCATTTTTTTATAGCCATCATAACTGGGTATGTTGGAAGTCACATCTTACTGTAAAAATGTGCATGTTGAACCAAAATGATTTTAAAGGCAATAATTTTCTACTGAGCATAATTCACACTGTAAGCAACATCATTATCATCTTCTTCAATATTCTGTTATGCAGAAAGTAGCTGATGTGAAAAGCATACTTCTTTTCTTGTCTGTGGCAAGACATGAGTGTTTGGGTTGAAGTTGTATGTGCTTGCACAGTGTTTGTCATACCTGCCTACTTTTGAGAGTATATTTACCCATCTGATTTCATTGTCTCCAGAAACATTAGGGAAAAATATGCAGAAGCATCTATCAGTTGGGCAGAAAGGGTGTGGCATAGATATGTCTGCTTGTGTTTGCTTGGATTCTGAATCATAACTCTTCAGCTAGAATGTTATTGAACCACCACCATGGCTTTTACAAATGGTGTACAGCATAGTTGCATACCCAGGGTGGACCCCTCTCCCCCATGCCTGTAATACAGTCTCTCTTGGGTGGCTGATGCTCAGCTTTTGCTGAGAGCGGGGATGGAGGGGAAGAAGATGGTGACCAGCAGTGAGGCTCCCTCTCCTTTTCCGGTCTTACTCTACACCTAAATCTTGGCTTTAGAGGGAAAAGCAGGTTTCAACATCCAGCATAGGTTTATAGTTGAAACCAATTACAGAGGCAGGAGTGTCAGACATCACACCGGCGGGTTTGATCTCTGCTTTAAATGAAGAGTAAACATACTACGAAGCTGCCTTTTCTGCTGATACTTGTTTTCCTCATTATAACTGCGTACATTTTTATATGTGCTTTTGATCAGATACGTGAAAGGAAGAGATCCAGCAAACTGGATCACCATAGACTCAGTCACAGGTGAAATCCGACTTGCTGAAAAACTTGATTACGAATCACCTCATGTAGTAAATGGCACTTACACTATAACCATGTTGGGTGTAACTTCTGGTAAGTTGAGAGTGTTTTCTTTTCACATTAATTGGTTTGTTTGCCTTTCTATAGCAATAGTTGGTTTAGGCTCCCTATCTTTAAAGATAGGCACGGAGTGCAGTTTCCCATAGGCTCTGTGTTCAAAGGAGGGGCATGGGCAACTCATTACCATGGAGTGGGTTCCCAAGGTGCCTGTTTCTCCTCTTTGACTAGGTGGAGGTGAATGTTTTGTAAAAGTTTTGCAAAGGTAAGTCTGACAGGAACATCCCTTGTCGAGGAGATACTGCCAATATTTCAGAATGCCATTCAGCAGACTTTGTAATCTCAAGTTTTCTTGAATGCTAAGCAAGAAGGACTCCCTGAACTTCTCATGTATCTAATTGGAATTGTCCTTTTACAGTCTGCATGTTACTGTGTAACCATACAGGAATTTGTTTTAAAAGTTAAAATAATAAAACAGCTTGCCTTCAGAAGAACTTTGTCAATATGTTTATTAACACTGGGAATGAAATACTGCTCTCATAAGCTCCATGGAGAGCTGTTTCAACTTATTTCAGGAATGTTGGTGTTTTGGAAAATAATAAGTTTTTTATTTTAAGATTAACTTTTTGGCACAAATCAATTCAATTTTTCTTACTTTCAAATTACAGATTCTCCTAGCAAAACAGTCACTGGCACAGTTGTCATTCAAGTTCAAGATGAGAATGATAACTGCCCAATTATTGTGAACCGTGTGCAGACCGTGTGTTCAGATGCAAAATTGGTTGATGTTACAGCTAAGGATTTGGATGGTTACCCAAACAGTGATCCCTTCAGCTTTACCGTTGTTGATGAGCCAGAAGGGACAGCAAAAAACTGGATGATTGCATCCAGAAATGGTAAGAAAATGTATTTTTAATTACTTTCAGTTCTTTGGAGTCCTAGTGTTGTAATTTATTAATTCCAGTCAAACTGACAGTTTGGCTAATTCAGACCAGGAAAAGAACCCTATATATGGAGTCAGGCATTAAGACCATCACTCGCATTCCGCACCCTTCTCTCTAAAGGTTATAAAAGCACCATCATGTTCTCTGAGTTGTGTTGCCTTCTGTCAGCTGGACTGTCTTTGCCTGGCCTGATGCCCCATGTGTGGTAACCAGGATTTCATGAGTAATGCAGGGATTAAACTATCCCTATCTCCTCACAGAAAGCATGCAGTCATAGAGGATGCTTTTTATTAAAACTGAGCTTGGGGATGTTGTTGTGTTTCTGACTGCAGTTGCTCTAACTTACAAATATATAAATCTGTCTGTACAGTGGGCCTTGAAAAGGAGAAATACAGTGTAACCTGTCTAAAGATTGGGAACAAAAGCAGGTCAGAAAACATAAATAATATTTAAAAATTAAATTAGCATTTTCTTGTATTTCCATTCATATCAGCCTGAAAAATGCTCAAAGGAAATGCTTCAGGTAGATTGAAGTCACCAGAAAACACTTTTTTTCTTCTCAGACTCATTATTCTACCTTCTGTAATCCTGCAGCACAACACTGCAAAGCAATCAGCAGAGCCATTCTGTTGGCCAAATTTAGGACCAAGAAAGAATCTCAGTTTTCATCACCCTGCTTGCAGCCAGACTAGCAGTAATTGTAGGGATCAGAGCTTTTCCAAATAGGGTAGCATTGGCAGCTGGGAACATCACCTGGGCCATAGACAACAAGCTGTCTGTGAGCCAGCAGTGTGCCCTTGTGGCCAAGAAGGCCGATTGTATTGGCCTTGAAGGCCAAGGGGTGCATTAGGAAGAGCATTGCCAGGAGGTTGAGGGATCCTGCCCCTCTACTCAGCTCTGGTGAGGCGACATCTGGAGTGCTGAGTCCAGTTCTGGCCTCCTCAGTACAAGAGAGACATGGAACTCCTGGAGCAGTTCCAGCAAAGAGCAACAAAGGTGATTAAGGGACTGGAGCATCTCTCTCATGAGGAAAGACTGAGGGAGCTGGGCCTGTTCAGCCTGAAGAGGAGATGACAGAGGGGACCTTATCAGTGTCTATAGGTATTTGAAGGGAGAGTGTCAGGAGGGTGGAGCCAGGCTCTTTTCCGTGATGCCAGGCAGTAGGGCAAGAGGCAGTGGGCAGAAACTGATGCACAGTAAGTTACACCTGGACATGAGGAAGAACTTTACTGTGTGGGTGACCGAGCACTGGAACAGATTGCTCAGAGAGACTGTGGAGTCTCCCTTGATGGAGATATCCAAGAACTGTCTGGACACAATTCTGTGCAATGAGCTCTGGGATGACCCTGCTTGAGAGGGAGGTTGGACCAGATGACTCACTGGTCATCCAACCTGAACCGTTCTGTGGTTCTGTCATCTCCTGCCTAGTTGGGCGTTGACATGACTCAGCCACAGGAGCCAGTATTATGTTGGCTCCCTGGTCTCTGCCTGTGGACTACAACAGATTAATCTCCTAAAGACTGAAACTGTGTTTTTTTGTGAGTTCAACCTTTATCTGTCTGGATGACGTGATTGATGCTATGTAGGTGATTGGATTGTCTTTCATAGTAAGTCTCCATATGTGATAGTGATATGTGATAGTGCAAGCAAGCATGGCTGCTTTGTTACCAGCATGAATTACTTGATAAAAATAAAAGCACATACACTATAGCAGCAGCTAATTAAACTTAATTCCACTGCATTGGCTGGAGGGGGTTTACTGGGAGACTGTGAAGGGTTTATTTTACTTAGTTTACAGAAGTCAATTTCCTCTTCGCTCATTTCTTGTCTCTTCTTTTTCTTTAACCCCCCACCCTGGCCACTTCTGCCACAGGCACCAGCATACAGCTGGTGCCACAAAACCTGAAGCCAGGCAGAACTGAAGTTCCTATCCTAATAAAGGATTTCCAAGGGCTCAGCTGTGGTCCATCACAATCTCTGCAGTTGACTGTTTGTGAGTGTACAGATGACGGTGTATGCCAGGAGAAGTTTATTGGCACTAAATCAGTGGGTCTGGGACCAGCAGCTGTTGCACTTATCATCTTGGCGTTTCTACTTTTGCTGCGTAAGTAATTGTTTCATGTTATCTCAGAACCACTGCAAATACGGTCTGAAAAGCATCAGGAAAGAAACAGTCCAGCTCCCAGGTTTTATCATCTTGATATATATTCTGTGTAAACTCCTAGTCTTGTTGGAAGTCATGGCAGATCCCCAACTAAATTTTGGTAATATCAGCATTTCAACCTCAAAGGATTTCAAGCTGTGCATTTTAAAATTAATATGAGCAACTTTAATATTTGTTTATGGTGTTGTAAATAACAGGTGGGGAAGCAGTGAGGAATCCTTTTGGTGTTCCCACATGTCCCCAGGTGAGCCCTAACTCTTCCTACTCAAACCACAATGCATTCTCCACTTTCTTCTCTGTCACTGCAGGTCTGCTGCCTTGCTCAGAGCAGCATGTGACATTGTTCTTTGGTGAGACAAAACAGAAGCTCCAAGTAAGAGAATCCTTGTAGTCAGGGTGTGGTCATAGGTAGCAATGCTGCATTTGAACTCACAATAATTTATTGCTTGTGCTGGCAGCAATCTAGCTGTGATAAAGTTCATGCCACAGGAATAATATGCTCTGCTTCTGAAACAGGTTTATTTTGTGTTCCCTAGGCAATGTTCTAGGCATGTTAAAGGAGTGGTGAGGTGGAATTTACATGATGCTATGTTGTTATCTAGTAGTAAAAGAACAGGAGGAGTTAGAAGTCATGACGTTGTACAGTAATATTCAGGGCTTGGGTTTGGTATATGAGATCTTTGTTAGATGTATACCTACATGTATGTGTGGTCTTCTGCTGGATTCAGGCCCTGATGTGTTAGTTGTCAGTTTACTCTCTAGGAAACAGGCTTGGCATATGGATTTAGTTAAATACCTTGAATATTTGGGAACCTGTCTTCAGTCCTTGTCAACCCTCATACTGATCACTAGCTCATTAAAGATAGATTTCGATATGGGTGCTGGCCAAACTTATACTGACTGTTAGCATGCTTAGGCCCTAACAATCACATAATTAATGTCAACCTTCTGTTTCGCTATAGTTATTCCACTGTTACTGCTGTTGTGTCCTTATGGCTTGGGAGCAAAGGGAGTTGGTGGAGCAAAGACATTTGCTGCAATAACAGACTACAGTGAAGCGGTGTTGCATCCGTGGAACAGTGAAGGAGCAGCTCCTGAGGAGAAGGCATGTATCCCTGACAGCATTTCTCTTTGATTTCTATCCCAGTGTTAGTTTGGCACTTGATGGCTCTTCCACATCACAGGCAGATGTTTTAAAGCTCCACAGCAGATTTTAGCAATACATGAACATTAATTAAAATTAACCCTGCAAGGCACAGCAAAGGATGTGTGGAAGATGAATTCCACCAGCAGCTGTAGAAAAAGCAACCACAACACTTAAATCCAAAAGTATAGGAAAAGCAATCAAGCAAATGTTGATGTTATCTGAGCAGAAGACAGGACTGTGGGAAAAGCATCGAATCTGTAGAGAGTGAAACATTTGCATTTGCAAGTCTGGAATGTTCTGTACCCCTTTGGGAGCATGCTAAAGCAGTGAAAGAATGGACTAGAAAGCTTAGCTTCTCCTCATTGGTTTAAAGTTTAAGACTGTGTTTTAAATTACTTCCCTGTGTATTTTCTTTTCTAAACAGAGTAAATTCTTAATTCTTAATGTAAAAAGAGAAAGGCAGAAAAAAGTGCAAATCTGTGGAGGGAATAGTAAATGCCAAGAGAAGTCTGCCCTTTTTTGTTATGCTACAAAACTAAGTTTTGCAGAAGGAGCATGACACTCACATGCTTTTGCACAATAACAAAGAAACAGAAGGTAAAAAATTTGATTTAGGCCCAATGCTCACACCAAATTCTTGTTAAAAAATAGTTAACAGGGAAGTCAAACTGCTAGGAAAAAAGAAAGGGCCAGACAGCACCACAGAGCCAGCAGGCAGTGCACACTTCCACACTTCCTGTCTGAGGAAAACTGGGCAGAATTTTTCTTGGAACAGCTGAGAGCCCTAGAGTTTTGCAAGCCTTTTTTTTTGTTTTGGGGGTGTTTTTTTGCACTTTCGATTCTCTAAGTTTCAAGAAGACTGTGATCTATAGAAACATTTCCACGATCCTCCTTAGGAATACATTTGTGGAAGCTGCACCCAGTTTCAGGAGGCCTTTTACTCTTTGCAGCAACATGTATAAGTGCAAATTCAAACAAGTTGTAAGACGGCATCCTCCCAGGTCCCACCCAGTCCCGCTCTGGTTTGGTGAGTTGCATGTGCTAGACAGTGAAGCTTTCATGTCACATCTTAATTTCTCTTATTTATGTAGCCAGTGCTAGGCTTCATTCCACCCACTGCACTGGGGAACTCGAGAGCAGCAACAACAGCAGCGGTGGCAGCAGCAGCAATGAGTGGAAGTGAAACTGTAACTGGAGCAGGCAGCTCTGCCTCTCACGTAGGAGAGCATCACAACACTATAATCAAGGAAAGATTGGAAGAGCGGAGGCTTCTTCTTTCTGGTGCTGAGTATGGAGCCGTGGCAGCTGGAGTGACTGAAGGCATGGCAGGTATAGAAGGCAAGACAGTGGTGTCTGGAGGAGGACTTGCAGTGGGAGCAGCTGGAGCCATGAATGAAGCATTTTTAAGAGACTACTTCAATGACGTAAGCATACGACCTGCAAATAACAGTATTTTGATATTTACACTTAACATTGTGAAATTTTGTTCATGTTACTACAAACACAGATGAGTAAATATGTATGTGTAAACAGTCCTGATACAGTGCCAAGTGTTGTGTGCATGTGCAGTTGGGGGCATTAAGGATTTTAGGATTAGCCTCAGGTGCAGGACTTAGAGCAAGGCAATACTCAGTCTTGTAGCACTGAGTGTTTATAAGGTGTCCCACAAATAGACTTTTCTCTCAAGTAAGATACTTGGGAATGGGATCCAGAATATTCATCAATGGACAAGGAGCACATTGCCCAGGAAAACGCCATGAGAAAGACAATGTGATCTAAATCTCAGGGATTTAGGCATGTTAAACTGGCCTGTAGGGAGGTGCCTGTGACTCATCATGAGTCACTTCTACAAACTACCATGGAGCAGGTTTTTAAAAGATAAGCTAAAGATGTCATACCACAGGGTGGGTCTGCATTTTCAAAGCAGATGATGAAGTAAGTGGTGCTGACTCATCTGTTTGCCCAACAGCCTGGGTAAAGGGCCATTCATCAAAAGCTTATGAGGCACATGTTGCAACCTCTTTTCTATCTTTTTTTTTAATTTATTTACTGACCTAGCCATTGGCCAATAGGATGTTCCTACTCATTGCAACTATTCCTCTTTGTGTAATGCACATCATTAGTATTTTGGCTGGTGAGCTCCTTATAGTAAAAGTTTCACTTCCATGCCTGTACAAACACCCTCCAGCTGGCTGCTGATGTGGTTTTGCAGGGGAGTAGCTGTTCAGATTTCAATCACCACCTCAGGCCAGGGAAGGATTTGAGCTTTAGATACTTGTGTGTCTTAGTGTGCTCTGGTTACTGGTCTTCTGGGTGAACAGATGCAACAGTAGCAATCTGCTTTCCCTCCACTCTTTTTGCTTCCTCATAATAAGACATACTTTAAGCTTTCCTGCCTGATGAAATCCTGCAGGAGGGAAATCATACTCAATACTCCGTACAACTTCTGTGAGGCTTGTGTCTCAGATTATAGGAGTGGGGAAACAGACAAGTAACCAAAACAAGTACTTTCAGATGTGTGCTGGTTTTTTGCAGCAGAATCTTGGGTGATGTGCCTACTTACAGGATCAAATACAGATAAAGAGTCAGTTTGGGTCTGGATATATACCACATTACCCAGACGCCTGAGCTGATATGCACTCAACTTACAATGTGGCAAAAAGGTGGTTCTGCACAAACCAGCAACCATATTGGGTAACGCTGGTTCAGCAGGCCCAGAGGATTTGGCTGTCTTCATTTCTGGACCTGGAGCTGATACAAGCACGTATACAGATATTTGTCCTAGCACCATAGCAGCTTCATTGCAGACTGATTTCAGATTGAGCTGACCCTGTAAGCACTGTAGTCAGAACCCATGAGCCCTGCATGTTGCCAAGTGGCCTGCAAAAAGTCCAAGAATTTATGTGATGGACTGTGTGTCCATACTTACCAATCCATTTAACTTTTTGATTTGTGCTGTTGGGCATCTTGGGTGTAATCCTGCAGGCTGTGCTAGTGAAAAGGGCTGTGGCAGGTGATAACATGTCAGCATGTACTTATTAAATGTTTGTTTAAAGGTTAGGATACTCTCAGGTATGGTTTTGGCATTCTTCCACAAACAACTAATAAGAGGTGAAGTTCACTCACTGAACTAAAATTTAAAAAGTCTCTTTGTGAATATGGAGTAGCATCACAAATGGCACAACTACTGGAAGGAACAGCAGCAGGTGGTGATAGTGTCCAAGGTTTTCAGTTTAATCTCAGATTTTTTCTTCTCATCAAGTGTACTGTCAAGTTCAGACTAATTTCTAAAGAGCAAAAAATCCCTTTTAGTTATGGCCCTTTCTTGGTTGACAGTTTCTGTGGGTTCAGTTAAATTTTTTATTTCAACCTTTTTGAAGCAAGCATTCCTGTTTTTTCAAAATCATTTTTGTCTAGAGCTGGCATTAACGAACCTTTGCTTTCTTTTGTTTTCTGTCTGTAGAAAGCTGTCTCTTTTGCGGATGAAGATGAAGCACAAGCTGCAAAAGACTGTATCCTGGTCTATTCCCAGGGAGAATCATGCTCCCCTCACGGCTCCATCGGCTGCTGCAGCTTTATTGAGGGGGATCTTGATGACCATTTCCTTGACGATTTAGGAGACAAATTTAAGACTCTAGCAGAAATATGCATAGGGAGACAGATCAACATGAAAGATGGTGGCTCCAAGAATGAATCAGGTCTTAATGACGTGAAGTCGCAGTTCTTAGGTCAGCAAAATGCTTCCAGCTCTGAACAAGCCTTTGCCTTGGGCAATCATTTCCAGCCTGCCCCACCAGTGCACGCAGGCAGTGGCACAGGAGACACCCTGTCCAAGCAAATGGTCACAGAAACAACCTTTTCATCCCATTCCAGGCAGCACAATGCCCATCCCCTTCCCACAGCCCATGCAGAGACCAATGTCACCATGACAGAAACGTCCTATTCTGTGGGGGCTCCTGCCCACTCAGCCACTGTCTTCCTAGACCCCCAGCTTAAGGAGAATGTAGTGGTGACAGAGAGAATGCTGGCACCTGCATCAAGCATTCAGGGTATGGTGAAAATCCCTGATTTGCCACAGGGAAGTAATGTGGTGGTTACAGAGAGGATGGTGAAGTCAGCGGGTGCAGGGCCAGGAGCCCTGACAGTTCAGGATCTTCCTGACTCCCAGTACGTCGTGGTGAGGGAGCGAGAGAGGGTGCTTGTGCCTGCTGCAGAGCAGGGCTTGCTCAGCTTCTCCACTCCAGCAGAGGAACGTGGCATGGTGGTAAATGAAAGGGTGGTGGCAGCCTCGGGGCTGCAGAGCAGAGCTGAACAGGCAGCAGGTGCCAGCTCAGGAAGGCAAGAGCATGTGTTGATTACAGACTCCCCGCTTAACTTGATGGGCTCTGACTTAGAAGGGCCACCTCCTGCCACTGCCACCCTGAGCAAGTCTTCAAGAGTCACCAAGTACAGCACCGTGCAGTACACTCGCTCGTAGCTCGGCTCCTTGCAGGGGTGCAGTGTCCAGCACCCTTGTGTCCGCATGCAGCTTGCCTCAGGCTTTTTCATGAGATCTGAATTTGCTGGGGCTTCCAGAATGACAGGCACTCACTTGCACTAGTTTGTATAAATATGGATTATATGACCAGTAAGCAAGTAAGGAAATCTGCTGTTATTATTATGTAACATTGGCGGCAATGCTTTTGAAGTGGAAAGATGTGGGAAATACATTTTTTTTTCCTTGTTTTCCATTTTTGTAATTGCTTTTTATTACTCAATTAGCATAATAGTACCACATTACCAGAGCTGCATAAGTATGGAGAAACAGAAAAAAAGTCTCAAATCTAGTAATGGATAGTAGCATGCAAAGCACAAGTTAGGTTTCTGAACTACTCTGGAGTGTATCTGCTGAAGTCCTCCACCGAGGGGAATCAATTTCTCACTGTGTATTTGCCACCTATTACCTTGCAGGCCAGGGCAGCTCTTCCTGAGCTGTAGCTGCAAATCTCTGCATCTTGGTGACTTGTTAAGAAATCTCTGGTGCTTGAGAAGCCCAGGCCACCAAAGCAAGTAAATCTTCAGGGCAGTGGTGTGTTGATCTCCTGAGGGGATGTCACAACTTCAGGTTATCAGCATTTTTAACTTAAGCAATCAATACTTGCACACTAGCACAGGGGTTAGAGAGAGCAAGTAGCAAAAAAGCTGAGAATCACTATTTTTTTGTCACCTCGGTGTAAAAATTCCATTACTTCGTGTGGGTCTACACTGACATGGACAACTAAGCATTTGCATCATGTACATTTTTCACTGGCTTCTAATTGGTCCTTTATTTAATATATGAGAAAGAGCCAAAATTTACCTCAGTTTTAGAGCCAGGGATTCACTCGGTGGCTTTGCCAGCAAAGTGTATGTCCCTTAGACATCTCTAGGATCTGATTTACAAGTGCAATTAGATATTTGCAGTTCTGTCTATGAACTCACAAATACAGAAATGCAGCCTGGTGTGTGTGAGGTTCCACTGGTTCAGTAATAGAGCTCAGGCAGTCTTTATAATGTTGTGTAATGGCAGCTTTCCTTGGCTCTGACAAGACAAGGGAAAGCTCCCTTTAGGTCTGCAACACTTAAGATTACTTTTCTGTTCTTGAAGTTTGTGTGGTAAAAGCAGAAGACAGTACTGCACTGTTTGGCAGTACGTATATATGCACATGTAAATATTTATACGCCATTTGGAACATTTTAAAGTTGATTTTTTAAAGGAAAACCTGTCATACACTCCTCATGTTTTCTCAGAGTAGAAGTATTTTCAATACGGTATTAGTACCATGTTGATCCATGCCTGTGAAATCAGCAAGCTGTTCATACAGTATTGCAAAGCCTGTGGACCTGCAGGCTTTCAGGTTGTCTCCATCTCTCCTGGAGTTTTCCTGCAGCTGCAGTGCTATGTTTCCACTGATGTGTTTTGTCTTTGACTAAAATTGCTTTCGGTGTGTTTTTGTGGTTTTTTTTTTTTTTTTTTTTAATAATGATGTAAAAGTTACTAAAAGAATATAAACATAGAAAACTAAGAACTGTGGCTATCATCAACATGACAGATGGACCATGTCATTAAGTGGGGTAGTATTTCCAAACAAATCAAACTACTTGCTTGCTTGGACCTGTTGGTTATTTTTCTCTTATGCTTCATTTTTAAAATACATGTATTTACTTTTAAGCAAGCCTGAGGTTCTAAGTGGTGACCACTTTTCTGACTTTCTAATGGAATATTTCCGTGGGTTTATGTGATCTTAAAATTAAGAACTCTACTGTATTTTTAAGTTCTTCATTCAGACAGCTACCCCAGTGAAAACACTGACTTTCCTACTGCAGATAAAGAGTTTAAAGATAGAATGAGGACTGGGATTTCCCGAACAGCCTGAAGGAATATCTGAAAGATGCAGATGTAAAACAAGTTGGTGTCCTCTTAAAATAGAGATTCTGAAAAAACTGTGAATTCTGCCCCCTGGTTAAGTGCACTAAATTCTATAATAACTTAATGCAAGACAACAGCATTGTAGGTACAGATTTACTGGGCTCTGAGTCAAACTCTTCAAATCAGTTTATACTTAGAGACAACATGGCATAAAATATTGTCTCAGTTTTATAGTTGTTAAAACATGCAGTTGTTAACGTCCATAAGAAGATGTGAGAGTCAGGACTGTGTCACAGAAATCCTGACTTCCCTGTGTATTGTTTATATATAAACTTTTATCAGAGATCCGCCTGTGCTGTAAAGAGTCTCTTTGAATAGATTCATTAAGAGTGAGTCTGCATTATTTGACTTAGCTGAGTACCAAGGCTTCAGATGCTATCAGCATGTACTAATGCTGGCAGAACTTCGATCAGATTAAATAAGTCGCTTCTGATGGAAGTGTGTTTTGTAAATGATGGTGACTGGTGGGAGTAAGGTACAGACCCAAATTAATGTAAGTGCCTGGTTAGCATCTGACTACTAGATAACCTTAGAGGGGGACTAGCCCTAGAAACTTATCTTTGTGAAGATGCCTTGTTTGGACTTCAAAAGGAAAAACAAGGTCTGTAATTTTCTTATCTAAGAATAATAGAGCACAGTTTTGCTGAAATGCCAGCATGATAGGGATTATGTCCACGTGGTGTTCTGTGATTTGTGTTAACTGTGAATCCTTGCTAAGTATGTTGGACTCCATGTGTATGAACTACTTGCTACAACAAGGATGCAGCATGCATCCTGCATACCCACAAGGAAGTATTTCCTGTGTCATCTCTCAGTGTTTACTTGGAGCCAGGCTGGACTTGCAAGACAGGGTGATTTCTTCCAGGCTCCATTCTTTCCTGGGAATTTGACCATAGTGCACCATGAAAGGCTTAAAGTTTGTCAGGGTTATCAGCAGTAAATCAGTTTTAAAAGAGTTAAATAAATCAGCTGCTCTCCCATGTAAGTATTTATGGCCTTGAGGCATCCCAAAAATGCATCACTCCCTCAGTGTGCACTGCAGCAGCAGAGCTGGTGGTACTGGCTTGTCTCCTCTACTGGCCCCCTCTCCCTCCTGGGGGCCTTGGAGCTTCCCGTGAGCTCAAAGTGCAGTGGCAGTGACACCCATCTGTTCTTCCTGCCTTATGGGCAGGAAGGTTGGCCTCTGCCTGATACTAGTGCAGGCTTTCACATGCATTCATCCTGCCAAACCAATTCTGGTGAAAACCAGGATGGGAGTGGAATCAAACTCTCTTTTTGCATGTCAGGGCACAAAGCTGGCCTGAGGAGTGTCCCCAGGGACTCATGGTGCAACTTGGGTGTGGTTTTTGACCCCACCTTGTAGCACACAAGCCAAGAAGGTCAGCCCCAAGGTGCCTGAGGTCCTGTCAGTGTCCAGGACATTGTGCAGGTTTTGCCATCATCCCCTGAACTGCAGGGCAGGCCCCCAGCAGTACCTGGTTTTGTTGGCATGACCGGCAGAATGGCTTCTGTCCACCTGGGCTCATGAAGGCTTTGGGTCAGGGGCTGTCCATGGAGCTGGCTGAGGGGCCAGCCTGGACTGTGGCCCAGTGCAGGGAGCAGCACTGTGCTCTGTGGCATAGCTGGGGCTTACGGGGGATCAGAGCATAGCCAAGGACTTGGAGGTTTTGCCTTTTCCTGATGGAATTTGAACCCACTGCTGTCCCAGCCCAGGATGCTTCTTGTGGGAATGATCATCACATCTCCTGCTCCACAGACCACACCTGCAGCTGAAGCACACACTCCATTACAAAAGCTGCAAATGATAGAGTTTGCATGGTTTCAAGGCACAAGTGCATGAAAAAGCAAGGCATTGGGGGTTGCTGAACACACAGAAGTGGCTTCCAGCCATGAGAAAAGCTGATAGCTGAGAGCCCTGGTGTGAAAACCCTCTTCTATAGGCATCCTCCTATGGTGGCTCCTGCTGCTGAGATACTGGATAACAAGAACTCTTGGCAGGACCAAGGAGAGTCTTGATATCAAGGGGTAACAGGGCAGCACTCAGGTGAGGGAGAAGGATAGATTAGGAGTGTGACTCAATGAGTAGAAATGGGATATTTGCTTTCCCTGCAGAGAGAGCCATCACTGAAGCAAAAAACAATGCGGGGCAGGGCCCTAATTGTCCAATAAGCCATGACCAGTGCCCTAACCCTCTAGCAAGAGTCACTGCCAGGAAACAACTGCACAAATGTAGCCATTGTGACACCTGAGCCGCACAAAGCAGTTTCAAGCTCCAGCTTCCAGTTTCTCCCAAGTGGCCTCACCTCAGGACCTGGCACTACAGGTGGTCAGGCCTTCCTGGCACATCATATTGCTTTGCAGCCTGACAGTCAAAACTCAAACTCAGGGCCATCATCTCAAGAGAGGGACAGGTGGCAGTATCATCTGGGCAGAACAGACGCTGAATGCTGCTCCCAAAATGGGTACTTTATCTGCCTTTAGGAGCTGCCACATAGAGCATCACCATGCCCTGTCTGCTTGCCATGAAGGACAACTCCCTGGGCAGTATCAAGTGCTGGAGGGTCTTGGGATTGCAGTCCAAGAGGATACAGAAAAGTTGTACCAGTATATAGTATCAGTGGCCCATGGCATCCTCCTCACTGTACCACATCTTTATTTCCACAGGCTGAAAAAAACACCAAAGTAGGAAAAGCCTTCGAATTTTGAGGCAAAGCAGAGCTGAATACCTGTTCCATATTGCATGGGAGTGGTATGTGGGGAAATTACTCTCATTTTTACAGTTCCCCATTCATGGAGGCTGTAATGAAAGGAGGCATGAGGATAGGAGCCACAGCCCAAAATTGCATTTTTATGTCATTCTAAGCAAAATTTTTTACATGCCAAATGCTGAGAGAATGTTCCAAGATTACCTTGTATTAGCTAGGGAGAGAGGGATTCACAGTGTGCAGATGTTTGCTCTACTTACTTCATTAGTTTCTATTAGATACTGACATGTGTACAAAGTGGCAGCACAGGTTTTAAAATTGCCCTGAAACTCACTTCCTTGAGATATACCACAGAAAGTGTCTTCAGCCACATGGTGGGAGTGCATCCAGAAGGTGCTATGGACACGCTGGGGTAAAACCACATAACAAACAATTTGTTCTACTGGGTGCTGGGGGGCAGAAGAGTTTGTAGCCTTCCCACCTCACCTCCAAGCTGGTTTCTGACCTAGGATCCAAATGTTTCATCAGAATATTTCTCTTAGATCTGTTATCTCCAGCAAACAGAACTCGGAGATATCACCTCATAGTGATTAAGCAACGAACTGCGTTGATTCCCTGGCTAATGATTATCCAGATCTTTGGAATGTGGCTAAAGTTTAAACCCTGGGGGAGAGCAGGAGTTTGAGCAGACAGTGCTGCTACCACTAAAACAGCTGACAGGCATTGATGCCAGACTCTGGAATCAGCCAACTACCCTTCTCTTGCTGAGGATGGCGCGTCTGGAAGCAGCTGTGGGACACAGGATGGTGGCAGACACTGATCTTCTGGGAGTCACATGGCAGTGGGCAGTAGGAGGGCACAAGCCCTGGACAGGGCTGTGATAGCCCAGGGCAACCTCCAACCTAGCTGGGTGCCTTCACCGCAGTCTCTTGCCACCCACTACGGTTAAGCTGATGCCTTCCTTGCTTCCCTCCATTTCTTCTCCTCATGAAAACTTCCCAGCACTCTCTCTCTAATGTAATGCAGATTTACTTTTTTTTATCTAAGTATTTTCAATTACTTTTTTCATCCTTTTTTGAAGAGAAAACTAAGAGCAGAGCTTCAAAGTAGAACGAGTTCTGTACTTAAAAGCATCAGCTTTTAGATGGAGCCCAATTCCATCTCCCAGATGATGCATTGCACATGATAAAATGCACAGCTGACAACACACAGTACTGACAGAGGCATATTTGCTTTGTGGGCAGGGTTGCTCACCATTTTGCCATTTATCATCCTGTTTTACACCTAATACTTCTCTAGCCAGCAAGGTTGACTTCTGCAACAACAGGAAAGACAGAAAGCCTCTCACACTCTTTTTGAATCAGAACCCCAGAGAGGTACTGTCAAATTAATAGATCTGTTAAAGAAAATCTTCCTTGTCATCCATACTACCTTTGTTTTGTGGGAAATATGAAATACAGATCCATACAAATCTTTAATTTTTCATAGTCCTGGTAACTTGGAAGTCCCTATGCTCTGCCCTCTCTGGAATAAAATATTTTTCTCTAACACAAACAAACCAAACCGTATCAGTCAGAGGTCTCATGAGGTTTTTCTGGCATCTCTTGAAAAAACAAGCAAATTAAACTTAGTGTCAGATGGGTAAAAGAGTGGATGTCCCCTGAATGCCCCAAATACTCTTTTCCAAGAGATGTCAGTGGAATTGGTTAGTAGCTGAGTTTACTGCAGTTTGGATAAATGGCTGTCAGCCCAGGCACATGAAGCCCAGACTACAGCAGGTAAACAAGCTGGAACAGATCTCAAAGACATGTCTTTAACAAGGTGTGCAGAATCATTCTCACACCCCAGTTCTTTGAACTGATGAGCATTTAAGTATTTGATACCATGTGAAGCAAGTCCAAGCAGAGTGACCTTATAGCACCCTTGAAGATGCTAATTAGGATGTTCTTATCAAAGAAAAAGAGATAGAATGAACACAGGTTTTCTCTCATGAAAATTTCCCTTAGAACTTCAATACAGTCAACCATCACTATAAACTCTGCTACATTTCCTGGCTCACTCTGCTCATATTACTTCATAAGATTAATTTAAAATACTCATGAGACACACAGATTTTATTTTGTTTCAAAAGGTAGAGTTAAAAGAAGAAAAACTTGTCTGCCTTTAAACCTTCACCCCTTCCCACTGTGTCCTCCTCCTTTCAAATCCAAGAAAATTCCTGCAAAGCAGTTTAAAATTAAAAGAAGATACAAGTACCTTGCACTTGTTGAGCATGGGACAATAATAGCATATAGGAAAGCAAATACAGTAAAACTGGGATTGTAAATTAATCCAGGTCAGTATAAAAGTATAGTTAGCTGTTCAGAGGTTAAGGAAGTCTTTTGAAGGAGATTACTTAAACAAGCATTCTGCTAAAAAATCCTAAACTTTCTAAACACCCACTAAGCCACTTATAAGAGGTATTTCGGTGTATCATTTACCAAAGATCTCATCACTTTATTGTGATCCCCTTCCTACAAATCCCACCGATAACTTCTAATGCAGTCTGGCATTCCACTGTACTGGTTTTGGCTGGGATAGAGTTAGTTTTCTTCATAATAGCTCCCATGGTGCTACATTTTTCCTTTGTGACTAGAGCAGCGTTGCTAACACAAGGGATGAGGTGGTTATTGCTGAACAGCATTTGTGAAGTGTCGAGGCCTTTTCTGCTTCTTACATTGCTCTGCCAGCAAGTAGGGTAGCTGTAGCCAAGGAGTTGTGAGGGGACAGAGCTGGGACACTACATCCACAGGGAAGGGCAGAACATGGTGCTGCCACAGACTGTCTTTACTTATTTCTCAGATATCCTATTCATGTTTTTCACTGAGAGGAGTATTCTGTCCTATGACAAAAGAAAAAAAAATGCTTTTAAAGAACATGAATGGAACAGA
Organism: Scytalopus superciliaris; assembly: GCA_013400415.1. Classification (NCBI taxonomy): domain Eukaryota; kingdom Metazoa; phylum Chordata; class Aves; order Passeriformes; family Rhinocryptidae; genus Scytalopus; species Scytalopus superciliaris. The sequence goes on along the minus strand of VXBX01006700.1, from coordinate 1,142,986 downwards.
AACATTCCCGATGTGATGTGAGGAGCAAGAAAACAATATGAGGTAGAAAGCTTCCAAGCAGTGAGGTTCTGCTATGGGCATGATTTTAGGGTTTCTTACTGCATCATCTGAGGTCTGGGATTAGCAGAGAAGGACAATGTGAAACTATGTGATGGTGTGGAAGAAGGAGAGTAGCTGTTATTTTTTAAATTGTTTCTGGAAGAGAATGTGCTGAACATACCACTCAGTCTGAGTTTACAAAATTATCTGCTGTGTGTTAGGGAGAAATACTCAGTGAGGAATGTTTTCTGCACTGAAAGGAATTTGTACCACAAATAAATTAGCAGTTAAGACCATTAGGGTTCATTTTAGAGAGAACCGCCTTTGGAAAGCCCTGCCCCTCAGATAACCCCTCTTTGTTTCTCTCCTACATCTACCTTTTCCTGCTGTGCTCTACAGCCAGATTAAAGGATCAACAGGAATTGAAATACTCTGCAGTGCCGCCTACTCATCCAGCAGACTGGATGCTTTTTTTTTATTTAGAGGAGTTGGAATTTGATAGTATCCATCTGAGTGCATTAAGTTTGTCTGCAAAACATTAGAAAAGAAATCCAGGCGTTCAAAGGGAAGGGAAATCTGCCTTTAGCATTTTTTTGTTTGTTTGTTTACTTTGGTGACAGAAAAATTTTTGTTGGGGTTTTTTTTGTTTGGTTTTTTTGTTTGTTTTTTTGTCTACCACTACAGATAAGCTTCTGAATCACAGCAACAGCGAAATGGCTGACATTTTTCCTGGTGTTGTTGAAAAGAGAATAAGCAAATTGGTTTGTTATCTTTATAACCAACAGATGACCAGCTGCTTCCCAGGAGGCACCAAAGGTGTAGTGCGTTTCACAAAGCAAAACCATTAAATCTTTCTTTCAAAGAATCACAGAATTGTTAGTGTTGGAAGGCATCTCTGGAGATCAATCAGTCCAACCCCCCTGCCAAGGCAAAGTCACCTAGAGCAGGTTACACAGGATCACAACCAGGTGAGTTATTATCTCCAGAAAGGGAGACTCCACAACCTTCCTGCCATGTTCCAATGCTCCACCCCCATCAACATAAAGAAGTTCTTCATATTGAGGTGAAATTTCTTGTATTTTAATTTATGGCCATTGCTATTCGCCCCGTCACTGGGCACCACTGTAAAGAGTCTGGCACCATCCTCTTGGCATCTGCCTTTGAGCTATTTATTTTTAATGAGCTATTTATTTTTAATTATTAATGAGATCCCCTCTCAGTCTTCTCTATACTAAACACACCCAGCTCCCTCAGTGTCTCGTATGAGAGATGCTCTAGACCCCTGATTATCTTTGTGGCCCTCAACTAGATCCTCTCGAGTAGCTCCTTGCCTGTCTTGTATTGAGGAACCCAGAATGGGACACAGCATTCCAGATGTGTCCTCACCAGGGCCCAATAGAGGGGGAGAATCACCTCCCTCCACCTGCTGGCCCCACTCTTCCCAATGCACCCCCAGGATACCACTGGCCCTCCTTCTGTGCAGGAAAGTCTCGGAAACCAAACCAGACCAAATGTAAAAAAAAAAAAAAAAAAA
>VXBX01006700.1:1106823-1141349 GCA_013400415.1 Scytalopus superciliaris | reverse complement strand
AAAAAAAAAGAAAGAAAGAAAGAAAAAAAGCAAAACCAAACCCGATATTTTCTCTGGAATTTGTGGAAAAAATGCCAGCGAGGGATGGGAGGAGGAGGAGAGGTGCCCGAGGCCACCAGGTGGCAGCCCGGGACCGCGCCTGTCGCTGCCTGCCGCGGCGCCGGGATGTGCGAGGGTCGCACCGCCGCCCCCGAAACGCGGGGTCACAGACGCGTCTTCCAGTGACGAGCCACGGAAGAGTCGGGGAGGCCCTTCCAGCCCCGTTGGGTCGGAAAGGTTTTTGGTTTGGTTAGAAAGACGTCATTAGTGGCATTAAAACGTAACCAGTGCTCAGTAAAGCCCATGGGAATGAAGGACAAGGTCCTGGACTGCGATGCAGTCTCTCTAGTGCTCTGTTTTGTGTAGGTGACAAATCTTTTCCAAATAATAAACGTTTTTCAAGCTTTGTCATTGGTCTCTTAAATAAGATGTTCTCTGGGAATATACCAACACTTTACAGCTCTCAAAAGATGAATCCCTGAGGAAGCACCTACAGCATTTTTCTGTCAGAAGCTTTGACACGTTCTGTAATGGAAAGAGAAACAATACTAAACCTGATTAATAGAACTGTAGCTAACAAAAGGTGCCCTGAGGGCGTAATATGTTTCCTTATTGGTGTTATCATCAAGTAATGCCAGAGCAAACCAGCACATCTCCATCCCCATTTCCTTCACTTTTCTTCCTCTAAACTTTTCATAGTTTTAATCTGAGACAACTCTACCCATGTGCTGGGCTTATACAGGTGATAAATCAAGCTACAAGAGGAGGGAAAAAAAGACATCACAGTTCACTGTGTGGTGGTTTCTGTATGGCTGTCACCCTAAGTCAAAAGGAACAACCTATCAATGGCATCTCTAGAAAGGGACCTGTTATGGATGTTGACCTTTTTTAACCGCAAAAATTAAAAAGGTATTAAAAAAAACCTCATTAAACAAAACCACACAGCATGTCCCCTCAGAAAGAGAAGTCTTGTTATGTGCTCTGCAATACAGTATGTTTTCCCACCCCTTTTCCTTCTCTCTTCTTCAGAGATTTTCCACAGAAAGCAGTTTTTTCTCTATACGTGCTTCTTTCTCTTTCCATCTTACTATTTTGGAAGATTTGTAAAAGGAGACTAAACCTGGCTTAGGGTCAAGATTAGACCCTCTTTGTCATGAAGGCAGTATTGCATTTGCTTCATCAGAGTTGTCTTGGTAGTTTCCTCAGCATTTAGGCAAGGCCACCACAGGAAGATCCAGAAATTTATTTTCCTTCTGAGCAGATTTCAGCCTGGGATAAGAGGCAAGTGTAAGTTCTAACAGGAGTTTCTGTAAATCACAGCAGTCATATAGGGTAATGTATGTAATTACAAGGTAAGGGATAAATTAGTCAAAACATCATAACTGAATACTTTGACAAATAGCAAGGCTGCCATAGTCCTAGTAATTTAGTTTTCATGGGTGCAAGCAGTTTCATTTTTGATAACTCTGGCCAAAGATGAAATTTAGATTGCAGATGACTAATCACAAAAACAGTAGGATGTCTGTAGAAGTGAATAGAAAATGCTCTCTATTTTTGAAGGGTATTTTTCTTCCTTCCAGAATGATCTTAGGCAAAACCTTTTCTTACCCCTAAAGCTGACTGCTTGTGGGGTCAGCAATCCAAAGCAGAGGCTGCACATATCACTGCTCAGAAGTACATGCTGGTCCCTCTGCCTGCTCACTTCTCTGATTTCCACCATCTCCACATGGCGAGCTCTCCCCAGGCCCTTACTTCTAAGCACTGCCATGATGAAGTCCAAGCTACCTGTTCAGACTGAAATCCAAAAAAAAACTGTGCCTCAGATCCTAATGGATTCAGATGAGAAGGAAAGAAGGGGAGTAACATCCTGCCCTCATCAAGGGTGCCAGAAATCTGTAATATACATGGGAAAAATTTGTTCTGGGATAGAAACTGCAAAGTGAATATTTACCTTATGTTTGAAGAGCTGATTCATCCCAGCAAGAGGAGTTCCATTTTTGGATCCACTGCTCTAGGCACTAGCTACCCTGATGAGGCCACTGAGCTAAAACTGATCTTAGCAAACAGAGCATCCTGTTTGAAACAGCACAGTTACATCCGAGGAGAAATTACATGCAAAGCTACAGCACAGTGGGGTGACAGGAGCATCACAAGCTCTTCAGAAGAAAAAAAANGGCGAGAGGAGCAACACAAAAACTTAAAAAAAAAAAAAAAAAAAAAAAGAAAAAAGGACAGTGTGTATCCATTCCTTCTAAAATCCCTCAGTGTCTCGTTTGCAAGGTGCTCTGTAAAGGAGGATAGACAGCAAATGCATACCCTTGAATAGGCACAGGGGCAGTGTATGTTTAATGTCAGCTACAGTTTAAAACACAGAGACTTCCCCAGAAAATGTTATTTCAGCCTTGTTTTTTCTTGAATTTTTGCTTCCCTTTAGAGACTTAAGCATAACACATTGAAAATACCAGTCCCCCGGAAAGCAGGTATATTGAACTCCACACAGATTTGCTCTTCTATCCACACACCCTTTCCATGTTTTATTTGCATGACAATCTGTGTCCATCACCTTCTGAAAGTGTATCCTCTCTCCTTCCATACAGCCTTCCCTTCTGTTGTTTTTGCAGCTCTTGTTTCTCACCCTTCCTCCATGCCAATCCTACCTTTTACTTCCATTTTAGCCAGGCAATTCCTCTCCCCACTGGCTTCCCATCTCCTGTTAAATGCTCGGCTCATGTTCCTTCCTCCCCCTCAGTCCCAGGGATAGGTCCCCACGCAGCTCTGCCCTTCTTTCTGTCTCCTCTTCCTTTCATGGTTCTCCTTGGTGCAGCTTTTCTACTTAAAATAATCTAAACTGTTTTCCTACATAAGGAGGCCTTTGCTCCCCATGCTTCTATGAATGTACGTGCTGTGTACTACCACCCTCTCCTGCCAGCTGACTAACTGCATCTCCTTCCTAGACTTCTCCCCTTTCTGTATGTGTTCCCAACACTAGGCAGCTATGCTGTTTCCTCATTTCTCTTTTTTTTTTTTCCTGCCCTTTTCAGTATTCCTTTGCAACCCACTCTAAGTAATTTCTGCCAGAGGTTCACCCTTAACATTTAAAAATTATCTCAGCCACTCAGGCTTGTGTCTTCCTCCTCTTTCTGAAGCTGCTTGACCAGTTTTGCCTGAGAGAGTGGAATGCGTTAGCTGGGAAAAGAGAAAAAGAAATAGGGATTTTATCAATGAAGGAAGCAAATGTGTGACCTCTGAAAGATCTGAACTCTTTATATACTCTTCCTGCTTTCTCACAAAATAAATCATTCAGAAGGACTAAGGTAGGACTTTCATTTCTGAGGCCCCCTAATTGCAGAGACCCTTGGGGTACTCTAGTAGGCAGAACCACTCCAGGGTGCAGAGGCTGAGCATGAAAAGGGAGGGCCAGTTTATCAGCATCCTGACAAGCTCCTGAGGATAAAAATCTATGGAGGGGTGAAACTGAGGCAGGAGCACAGCAGCTAAAACTCAGTTCTCAATAAGTAACTGAAATGTATAATTACACAAGAGCACTGAATAGAGGTTTCTGTTAATCTGTGATCCGATAATCTTCTTTCATTGCCACTTAGCAACAGAATTACAAACCGAGGATGGAAAGCCAGTTTTACTTAAAATTCCTCTCTTTTCTGAGCAGAGATGAGAAAAGGTCCCTTTCCAGGCAGGCACAAGTTTTCCAGGTACTGGTCATATTGTGCCTTTCAGCACATGCCTGAACTTCAAGTTGCCCAAAGTCCAGCTCAGCTCAGCAAATAAAATTGTTTATAAGAATTAGCAAATTTTACTCGCAAAAACACAGGATTAATCCAAACACACTCATCCATGGACTCCATTAAAATCATACATCATAAGAAGGTGGAATATGGAAGAAGGGAGTGAAGTGGGCCAAAACTGCTCCACTGGAAATTACTCTTAAATAGTGGGTCAAACAGCAGTCATCATACTTTTTGGGGATCCACAGTGTCACAGAGATGCTCAAAGAGTGGTGCAGGAGGGTGTTATCCTACTGCAATGATCCCTACCCAGAGTCACTGTCCTTCACTGTTCCATCTTTGAGAGACATTCTGCACCCAGCAGAGTGCCAGCCTATCTCAGGCCTCTCCTAGATTCAGCTATTTTCATAAAAAGTGGTAGATTTAGATGCATTTCTTCTTTCCATCTCCTTCTTACCTTTTTTTTTTCTACTTCTTCTTACCTTTTTTTCTTTTCCTGTGGTTTTAGACTACAGTCGAGCAGCCAGATAAGATACCATCTTTCGCAACATCTCTATGAGTCTGGGGGCAGAGGCAGCTAAAAGAGGTGCTATAAGCTGCTTAACAGTCAGGTTCAGCCGTGCCTTGGAGTGGCTGGTGAGGCTGCATGCCCTGCTTGACATTCAGGAGATTTCTTTCCCACAGTCCAACTCAGATGCCTTTTCTTTTGCATGTGTCATGATCTGCAGAGACAAGACTCCAACAGTGACAGCTTCCTCCCACCTTAAGGAATGAGTTCCCCCGTACTGTGGAAAGGATGGGCTCCCATCCCAGTAGTGCTGCCCAGCAGCAGAGGAGAGAGGGGAGGTATTCCAGCCAAAGGGCAACAGACCCAAGGGTGCTGTTAAAATGAAAGTTTGAATTAATATTTACATTTTTAAAGGACTAACTTTGCTTTGCTGGGTTTATCTTCAGCCAAGGACATGGCCTTTTTTTTTTGTTTTGTTTTTACAGTAATGTTTTGCTCTGAAACTGAGCAGCCAAGACCTGCCTATGCCAGACACGTGAACTCTGTTTAAGAGTCCCTTTATACCACAACATGACTTTGCTTCACATTGCTGGAGCTCTTTATTCCCAGGCCAAACCAACCATGGTCTGTCTAAGGGGGCTACAGAGCTCCAGGACTGCTGGGTGCCCTGCCATGGGCCACAGAACAGGGTCTCTTCAGGAAAGAGTTGATGGGCAAGCTAAGTGGAATGGCAGAATAGGGCACTTTGCTACCTCTTCTCTACTGTTTTGGGTGGCTGGGTGAAAGAAACAGCCGAGAATTTTGACTTTCAAAAGAGCCCAGGGGATGATTTCTCAAAGCAGGTACACCTGTGTAATTACAAAGGAATTGCACCTGTGTTGGTGGATGTTACTAGAGTACTTATGGACCTCTGTGGGAAATAAGCCCACCATCCATAAGTCAGTTGTATGTGTGTAGCATGCAGTTGTGCAAGCACTTCAGGTAGAGGGGCGGGAAAGTCTCCCAAGCCATGTATAGATCAGTGCTTTCATGCACTGAGATTTTCCCAACTTCTGCATGCCAACCCTGGGTGTAAAAAAAGACAAATTGCTCAACAGAAAGAAGTGTGACTAGCAATTACACACTTTGCTATTTACGGCCTTCCTCACATAACAGTACAAAGAAGGAGCAAAATTAGTATGTGTTCCACTTTTTATGTGACTTTTTGTACTTTATGGAGGAACTTCAATAGACTCATCAAGCTGATACTAATAAAAGATCTACAATTCTGTCTATAGTCAAATACTTCCCAGATAATAGTCGTGGGCTGGAGTTATTTGCTGGTTTTTCCCACCTCAGGCTATGCTTCTTTCTTCATTTTTCAAAGACTGCAACACCTACTTGCTGAGGATCATCTTGAAAGAAAGCTAAAATTTGCTTTTTCCTGTCACCGGGAGCCCAATAGCTAATGATGTCAAGCTCACTGGAAATCATCAGTACAAAGCAGTAGCCAACATTGTAGTGAAGTCGAATACTGAGGACAGAGGGAATCTTTTAAATTGGGTGAAGGAAGGCAGGATAAAGAAAGTCATCCCGAGTGCATAAATCTTTCATTCTTTATTGTGAGATAATACTAGTTAGCAAGGGTGAGTAAGGATTTTGATCTGACAATCCAAAGGATGCCTTTTGACGCATCCAGGCAATGCTAAGGTCTTATCTATTTGGCCACACTTGAGAGTTTGTTAAGACAGAATATGAACATAAAATGTGGCAACTGTTCTGCTAGGTGTGGACAAGCTCCTGGCCTCGGTGCCTTTTCTGGCCTACATGAAAGGGATTAAAATTCTTTTGAATCATGCTTAGAGGAGAAAATCACAGAGATGAAGGGGATTAAATGAATTTAGTTTACCAGTACATATTTCCCTAAGCTGGTTTCCAATAACTCCAATATTATAGGCTGTCATGCACTTTCAGGAAGACATGGGATGCTGTGCACTGCATCGTGTAGTAGTGAAGGGACCATTGTGCTGCCCTACAAATTGGGAGGGCACCACCTGGCCTCCTTTGAGGCAGGAGGCCTTGTGCAGCCCCCAGATCAACTTTGCATACACACTGGGGTGATGAGGAGCAGGAGAAATCCATGAGCTCTGATCTGGGAACTGCCGTTAGAAGGGCCAGTACAGCAAATCCATACTATAAGGACTCCAGATATTCTTGGATTGCTTTATTCAAAGAACAATGAATTCCTCAGAGATTTGAAAAACACAAACTCAACCTCTGGAGGAAAAAAATGTCCCAAAAGGTAAAACTCAACCTAGGCATATTTTACTGGTACATTCTACAGCATAATCTCCATTATAGAATTTCTAGACTTTAGAGTGAAGCAAGAGTTTAGATTAAATGCATGAATATGAAATACTTCTATTGAAGCTAAGTCACTGATATATAGCATTCAGTGGACAAATATCCAGCATCAAGGGATTCTTTGGACAGCTCTGCTACCAGCTGGAATTGCTGTGAGTAGGGAAAACGAATCCTCATAAAAAGTTGCTTGACTTCCTTATCTCTTGTCCGTAAGCAGTGGGAATAATTTCCCAGTGGCTCCATGCCCATCCAGCACTGTGGATCACTCCACTGGAAGTGGGGTTTTTTATAAAATATTTAAAATCACTATGTGGACTCCAGGTTTGTAGCATGAACTGTTGGGAGTCAGGAAGTCAAACTTCCTACATATTTGACATGAGTACAGATAATAATTATTTTTCCTAACTCTAGCAGAGACCTGACTGGCTGCTGTAAGCCAGCTACTGTTTCACCCCCTGGACACTACACACTGCATGACACGCAGAGGGTCTGTTGGATAAGGTGGTTGTTGTTCTGCTTGAGTTTGTCCTAAAAACACAACCGGCCTCTGCTTTCTTACAGTTATTGATAAAGCATATCTGGATGCAGAAAAAGTCCTGAACAGTCCTGAGACTGAACAGCTTCTCAGCAATAGTGTGTAGTGGGCCAGTATACTATGCAGACCAAGAAAGAGAAGCTACATGTTCCCCAGGAAGAACATACATGGACACAGAGCAGGCATAAAATGCACACCTCAACTTCAAAAAGATTTCATAATAGCTGCAATTGTAGATTGTACAACAGCACAACGGTCATAAGATACAGCTAAGTTGTAGGTTCAGCTGGTATTTATTTTATTTCTGTGCTACAGGAGGTGTTCTGAACCTAGTTCAGAGACAGTGAGCAGAGACTGCTATTTTTATCTGCAGCAAGTGTTGCATTCAACTATTCACAAGCTTGCACTCTATCAACCTGAGCATGTATCTGTTGTGTGATTAGGACTCGGTCTCCCAGCTTAGCTGGCAGTAGGTAAAGGGGAATATAACCACAGAGGAGTATACACACATTGCCTTTGTTCATCCATTTAAAGCAGCAATCTATGTTTGCAATTATGTAAGGCAGGCACCAGTTTGTGCAGAAAGCACACTGGAGAGTTTGTGTATTTACATATATGAAAGCATACAGAAGTTAGATTTTCCCTTACTATACACCACTGAATGACTGCCAGTTAACCTGTTGACTCATGTATGCCACTGAATTTCAAAGTGTAGAAATTGTTTTTGTCCCACATAGTACAAAACTAGCCCAATTTATGGGCAATGTGGTGAGAAGGACTAGGAATCTTTAAGATACTCATATTCTTTGTAGGATGCTTCAACCAAGTATTTCCTATCATGGTCACAGAGCTAGCTTTCACATCTGCTACATGGGTAACTACCAAGAGCTTTTGGCTCAGGGAAGAGAGTGTAAGAGCAGTGGCTGGTCTACCATAGCTATTAACTCTGTTCTGCTTGTGCACCACACTGCTAATTCTGCAGCATAGAAGTGTTTAGCCCTTCTTCAAGGTTTTATTCTTGAAATGTTGCAGTATACTTTATTCTTGTTCTTAAAAGTCAAGGAAGAGCAAAAAGACCAAAAAAACCGCCAAAACAAACAAACAAAAAACAAGAAAAAAACCCCACAAGAAAATCCAGATGTTATTGATGTATTAATGTATCAGTGTTATTGCACGTGAGAGTTATAATCTGCTCTGTTTCTGCCCTTTTGAAATACCTATTTCTTTTTATCCCTCAAAAGCTACAAGGTTATTTCCTGTCAGATCCATTTTCATGCAGTACACATTTGTTTTTGTCAGACCAGTGACATTGGTAAATGTACTTGGAAGCTGATACAAAAATTCAGTGAAGCCTGTGGTAGATACAGGAACCCTGTTTATGAGATAAAATGATTAGTACAGCATTTCCTCAGAGCTTTGGGCAGGAAGCAGGCACCAGTTCAATTAATAAAAAGAAAGGCATAAACGTGTGACTGTCACTGTAACTTGGTAGCTTCCTACTCAACAGGATGCCCAGGGGATTTTATTCTAGGGCAGATGGGGTCTTATTCCAAGGTGGGGCAGAACAAGAGAAAGGATATGTGGTCTGGTTAGCCCTGCACATGATGGAGTGCAATGGCACTTACGGACACACCAGCAACGCTTCACATTGAAGCTGCATCCAGATGAGTCCATGTGGTGATCTACCTATATCTATACTGATCTCCACTAAAGAAAGTCTTGAGTAATCCAAATGACATTATAGGATGATTAGCCATTAACCAAAGGCTAGCTTGGCCCTGTGCAAATTTGAAGAAGCTCTTGAGGAGCATACCCAGGTGGCCCCGCACGATAGAAAAACAGGCATTTCCTCACACCTATTTCTATTCAAGTACCAAAATGAAGTGCCTTAGACTCAGCATTTTGCAATCTTAAACAGTAAGATGCTGAGCAAAGTACATAGCTGCAATAGCTTTGCAAATATATATAGCCTAAGAAAAGATTATAATTTAACCCTACAGAACCTTATTTGGTCATTATAACTAGAGGAAGGGTTTTATTGTCGTATCTGATCTAATTAATCTTTTGACATCTGCAATCCAATGAGAATAAATTGACAGCTTATGGAAATTCACTTTATAAATGTCATATACTCCCAAAAGAGCCTTGCTGAGACAATATGAAAATAGTGACCTCTGTTAATGTTTGGGGTTTTTTGCTGTCAGAAACATTTGCATCATACATTTACTGTGTACATCTTACAACAAGAAGGGCAAAAAAAAATTTATAATATAAACCACCTAATCATTTTACTAATGAATAGATTGACCTTTGAAAACGTTGATCTCATGGCAAGTTCCAGCATCTTTCAGCCACAGGAAATGTTAAGGCATCAGGGCTGGCACAAGGCTTTTCTGTTTGCTTTGTGTATAAACTGAATTGTTGTGGTGGGCTGCTTTTTTGTGATCACTTGTCTAGACTGATGAATTAGTATGTAGACATGAATGCATATTAAAGTTGAATAACAGAAGTTTCTTTTTGAGGGATCACAGGCACTGTAGGGGTAGCTAATGAAAATAAAGTAAATCAGTGCCCAGTAACCTTGGAGTTTAAACACTTGAGAGCAAAAGCCCACTGAGATGAGCAGCTGCCAGGTGAATTCATAGACTACAAATGCCCTAAAGCAACAATCATCTATTTAGATGGATTTGGTTTTTCTAGTTTGGGCTATGTCCCAGAATGCTCCCTGGACATAACCTTGAAATCATCAAAAAACCTGTGATTTTATACATCAAGATGACCCCAACCCATCTGTCTTCAAAATTGTTTCCTAACAGTATACAATTTCTCATTTTTTTAATTAACTGAATTTGATTTAGGATACGAAATAAGGATGATATTCTTATTTTTCTGTTTAAGATCAGTAGTGTATCCTTACTTCCCATTAAAATAGGCAGTGTTAGTCCCATGAACAAAGAAATCTGAGAATGATCATTAAAATTCTAAATACAGACATACTGCTCATAGAAAAAGAAATGGCAGCAGCAGGCTAACAAACATGTAAACACCACACATACCTGAAATGCCACAATATTTTAATGCCATTCTTTACAAATTGAAGTTCATGCTCAAGCAAGAACCTCCCTGGGCACATTTATTAATTAGAAAAGCCTTACCCCTGGCTTTGCAGAGAGGGGAAATGTTATATAATTAGCAAATAGTGAAAGCAACAGAAAATTTCTCACTGGCTTCAAGCAGTTCCTGCATTGAGCACTCTATTGATGTGCCAGAGCTCTGTCCCAGCAACTTAGCTGGCAGACACGTGGAATAAAACTGGAAGAATTCTTGACTCTAGTTCAGAAAATTCAGGCAAACTTCTTTGAGATGTAAATCTCAGGTCTTTTCCTATAAGCCCGTATGGAATGTTACTCCAGAGAAGTGAAAGAAGGTGTCACATTCAGTTCTTTATACTATAGAAAGGATTTTTTCAGAGCCCAGGCATTCATTAATTCTTTGAACAGTACTATGGAATTCTATCCAGATTACTGAATGGCTTAGCATCTATCAGCCCCTTTCATTCCAATGTCACAGGAGAAGCTTAGAGCTTTTTATGGTCAAAGTCAGGTATTCCAGCCTGTCTGAGCATTTTGTCATGTAGAAGCAGTTGGCTTTCCTTACTAAATAAAGTCAAATAGAAGGGAATGCAGCAAAGAATAAGGAGCTTATCTATGTAAAACAAGCCTAAGTGTGTGAGACTACATGGAAGAGAGAGAAAAATACTGTAGCACAGTGGGAAAAATCCTTGACATAAACAAGAGTATTAGCGGGACATGTTTGCTCTTGACCTGAACACTGTAATGCTTCCAAGCAGGGAACATGCTTTCATTAGAAATAGGCATTAATCCTAATTCTTCAGAGATGAACTTCAACTGATTTGGAATTCAGATAAGCCTTAAAGCATTCACATATTTGAGGATTATCTAAATTTTTCCATAACTGGGGGTCTCATACTTCTTGGCTTTCACAAAGCTGAGGTTACTGTGCACACCAGGGACTCTTTGCCATTCTCTTCTCCAGTCCTCTAATGGCCCTGTATGCTGGGTGAGCACCCTTTCTCTTGGGTTTTGTATATCCCCTAGCCCCCAGATAGCCTCGTGCTATCTCTGTATTAGCTATGTAACCCTACTGCTTCTTCCACACCAGAATTCCTAAATGTCTCCTTCTGGTGAGTTTTCAGTGACTGTCTACTCTTTTCTTACAAAAGGGCTTTTTATGCTACTGCTCTGTGCTAAGACTCTGTGTTGCACCACTTTCCTTGCAACATGTATCCTGCTAGTCTCTGGAAGCTGCCCTGTTTCCTGCTCTTCATGGCAGCTTCCCTGCTCCTTCCAGAGGCCTACATTCCCAGCCCCGCTTACATCTCAGTGCTCAGCCTCTTTTCACATCACCTTCTCATATTTTTTAATCCCGAATAAGTAATTTAGTTTACAAGCTTCAGAATCCCATTGCACAGAAAAGGTTTAACAACAACAGACAACAGTCAATCAGCACTAGTTCGATGCTCAGCAGTTACCTGCCCCTTTCTCCTTTTCCCTCCCACAATCATGTTTTGATTCTCCATCGAAGGAGAATCACCCTTCTCAACCAGCTGTTCCAAATTCCTGAACCCTCTCATACATTTTACGGAAAACATTACCATACTGTGAGACTAAGCTGAGGCTAACAATGGAAGGAGAAAAATCTACTTAGCATTGCTTTCATTAGGTTCACACAGGATTTTAATAGAATTCTCTATAAATTCTAGACTCTTCATGATCAGAAATATAAAAGATACTTTTCTTTTTTTTTTTTACCTTCTCACTGAGTCCACCTGTATCTTAGAATTTACAGAAATAATCTAGTTACATGCAAAATGTGTGAATGGAGATTCACAAATACTCAAAGAATAATTTCCTCTCAGGCTGATGCCCCTGTCAGTAGTCAAAGTATCCCTGTCTGGGTTATGTATGGGTTGGTGAGAGTTGAAAAAAACCCAGCAAATTAAGGACAAGAAGAAAAAAATCATTTTGGGGTGACAATTTTTCATGTTCTTTATGCACTTTAAAACAGAGCTGCCAAAATGTCAATATTAAAAAAGAGGGAAACAAAACAGATAATATGAACAGCTGAAATGTACTATCCCTGTAGACCTGATTTTTCAGAAACAGCTACTTTGTGGGAAAACCTAGAAGAAAATAATTATGTTTTAAAGTAATTCTCCCATAGGAGAACAATTTCTCATGCAGACAACTGCCAATATAATTAACTCCTTGGCATTATTTCCTTGCAGAACAGTTGATAGAAAACACAAGACAGCCTACTTGCCCTAGAATACAGATAATTTCTCTTCCAGACACACAAAGCTGTACTGCTTCAGAGAAATATTTACAAACAACAAGAGCCAAATAATGAAGAAAACTGTTGGTGCACAGATCTAAGAGCAGAATTTAGTTTTCTAAGATCTGAATACAACCCACAAGAGTTAGACTGCAGCATGATTTGTTACTGTTGTATACCTTGCACTGACCTTTCCATGCAGGCAAAGTGTGTGTAGAATGTTACCTATGTATCAGCCTGCTTTGCTGTAAGGACAAAGGGCACTTTGATCCCAGTTCAGGAGATTACTGTATTATAGTTTTGGGGTTTTTTCAATAATCAACTTTATCTGCATAAAGCAGCCTGAAGGCATGAAAGTCACTGGAGAATACCTTCCATGATTTCTCTTTAAGACCTTCATCATAATCCTATTCAAGTTAGGGGGCAAAACTGCTTTTCATTAGAATACCATGAAGTCAGTAAAAAATAAGCATGCCAGTTCCTGAGAAGTGCAGACTGAGGGTTGTTTAGGACACAGGGAGAAGGAAATGCCAAACGGGGCTGTTTCTTTATGTTTCAAATAGCACAAGCTATAGCAGGGACAATTTTTATGTGACGCAGCTGAAGAAATGCAGCTATACCATGCCAACTCCCCCAGCTGACTTCTCCCAACTTAGGCTGGAGCTAAGTTCACCCCTGAAAAACCTCTGAAATGTACATTTCAGAGGATAACAATAACATTCCCACCATGATAAGGGTTGGCAACTAGAATGTTGGCCAGATGTTAGCATAAGCTACCAGCCTATGATAGCTGGTACATTGTGCATGAGAGGACTCATTTCACTTTTCTGATACCTTTAGCTTCCCAAGGGGACAGATCCCAGTGACTAAGAGGAGACCTCAGTGTCTACCTGATGATTAGGCATGATGAATCATTAGAACTTCTGGTGAGGGGCAGATTTTGTCAGATGCTATCTAAGTTTGGTCTCAAAAAACAGACATTGCTCCTTTCCAACAAGCAGGGGAACTGCTTGGGAATCTGTCTCCTATCAAGGACCATTAGGACTGCTTCACCCAAACAGTGAACAATCTCCATCACCCATATACTGAGTCTGCATCCTATGTGGGATCTGATCTTCAGAAAGTACTGAATACATTGAGAAGAAACAAGGGGCGGGCACAGAGAAACCATTGGGATGTTATCATGCACAACCTGAGGGCAAGATAAAGAAGATGTCCTAGAACTGGTTGGATTTCTGGGCAAACAGAGGTCATTTGCGTTATTTTGTGGAGGGCTTTCTACGAGTCTAATCTCCCCAGGCAAGGGTCATGTTTGTGTCCATTACTTATTTTCTTTGCTCTAGTGATCCTGCAGTCCTTTCATTGACTTCAATGGCAGTGCTATTCATGGACCGACTCTAGGATTGGGCTATTTACTAAGCAAATAATCAGAATCAGCAGTTTTGGAGTCATATGGGCACCCAATAAGCAGCCTGTTTTGTTGTCAGATTGGCTATAAAATCCCAAATCCCCTCAGCTTCTAGCTGCTGGCACCAAGGCTCACTAACAGCAAACAGAATGGCCTTTCACTCTGTGCTCTTTGTTTTCTTAGCTGGACTGGTATTTTTCTCTGAAGCTGCACCACTGGTGAGTCTCTTTGTATTGAAACTCAATCATTACAAGAATGATAATCTAGATTTTCTAGATGACTAGCATCCTCCTCATCCATGAAATTCTGTAACCATCAGGCTTTGCTGGAATGTTATTTTACTACTGGGGTTTTTTTTATTTTTAAGTAGCATTGTCAGAATTCTTAAAACTTCTCTTTTTTTCTTTTTTTTGCCATTGCCCATCTATTTTAAGATATTATGGAAGGGTCAGGGATCTAGGAGGTGACCTTTTTTTCTGTCTCTTTTCCTCTGTTCATGACTCACATCCTCAATAAAGATGCAGCTTTACTTTCTTTGCCAAACAAGTGCTCTAAAGCATTAAAAAAATATTTTTGAAGTATGAATAAGGATTCCTCATAGTATAATAAAAATTAAGAAAGGGATGTTCTTTCAACCTTAGGATGTCATAAGTATTTCTTCATTGGTTTCCCTGGCTAACATACTCTGCACTTGTAAGAATTTTCAATTTTCTTATTTATGATGTCATTATAAAGGTATACTTTATAACATTTTCCTAGGGCCATATACAACTCTAAATATTTATCAGGCAGTCTGTGTGTGCATGTGTGTAATAAAGTTATCAGTATAAAGCTCTAAGATACTTGACTTAAGAACTAGATGTTTGGACACTAGCTTTGAGTGGCATTTGGCAAAGAACTTAGTTTTAAATGAGTGCTTATTCTGCAATTAGAATCCATCTAAGAAGGTTTTTGAAGGGTTGATGAACAGTTCCTATACAACTTCTCCTCCTTTTCCCAAGGTCTCCCATGGCTCTGTTGATTCCAAATGCCCTCTTATGGTGAAAGTGCTGGATGCAGTCAGAGGAAGTCCTGCATCTAATGTAGCTGTTAAAGTTTTTAAAAAGGCTGAAGATGGAAGCTGGCAGGACTTTGCTACTGGGTAAGTTGTGTGGTCTTACAGAGCCATTTTCAAGGGTAAACAATTGAGAAAAAAAGGGAATGGAGCTCTGATCAAAAAAGCAGTGTTTTCTAACACGTGTCTCACTGTTAACAGCACATGAATTCTGGTCTAAAAGCCATCAGATTCAAGTGGAACTTACCCGTGTCTGAAATGTTATTTGAAAAAATATGTTGAGATGCTCGTCTTTGTAAGGGAATAGGTTTAACACTTAATTTTTCTCCTAGCTTCAGTATTAACTTTCCTTTCTATAGAAAGAAAAAAAAAAAAGTGTATTTACCAGCACTTTGTAGGTAATCCAGACTAAACTACTATCTTCATATGCAATGAATATAGAGCTTCATTTGCAGCAGTCATATACAGAATCTTTCCTATAAGCTTTGTCTGTACACATGCAGATAATCAGGACATTAGTCATGTTTTCTGTGCTGCTTGGAAGAAACCCCTTGACCAGAAAGTTTTAGAGAGTCCTATTGTAACACAACACAGAAGCACAATCTCAACATTTGTTTGTGGTCATTTCTATAGATCTCCATAGCTTTTGCTATAATGACTGCTTAATACCTACAAAGCATCCTTAGAACATCACTGAGGATCACACAGTGATGCTGATATCTTCAGTCTGTGAGAAATGTATGCGTAACAGAAGAATACAGTTTACTAACATTCAAATAGGTGAGGTATTCAGACTTTTAACTTTCATAAGAACAACTCATTGAATCAGGCTTTTAAATGAGTTGAGAAATCTCTGGTAAACAGAATATTCAAGCACTGAATGACAAGTGCAAGCATGGACAGGAGTCACCAGAACATTCAGCTGTCTTTTACTAGCATTTTTTATAGCATGATTTACATAAAAGCTACAGAAAAAAAGAAAAGACACAGAGTAGAAGATTATAAGGAGAGAGATACCTTTCTCTCCAGCCGAATGATTTTTTTTTATAAAATGCAAACCAAAAAATACTTTTTCCCCATTGAAAAAAACAAAAATTGTTACAACATTGAAGGAGAAACAAACATCTCCACTCTCAAATGCTGAGTATTAATCGAGGAAGAAATTACTCTAAAAATGGATTTACATACTTTAATAAACAGAGAAACTCCATGAAAAAATGGCACATTTTTTTCAAGGAAAGCAGAGACAAGGATAATGTCTTATCCCCAGGGAGTATTTTTGTCATTGTTGGAAAACCAAATTATTTCAAATGTTTCATCAAATGCTCTTTCACATCTAACACAAAACACAATTTACAGAGCAATACGATAAATGTAACATTATTGTTAAATGCCCTCTCTTTTGGGCACAACAGTGTTTTCTTGTTCAGTTTGCAATGCTGCTCTCAACAAGCCCAAGGAGAGAAATCTCACAGTTTTTAGTCAACTTCTGTTGACAATTTGTGTTATTACACCCAAGAAAATAAAATCATTTCTTCTTAAATATAAATTGAGAAGATTAACTCTGGACTTAAGTGAGAACCATTGCTGGGGGATGGAAGTGAAGGAGCATTAAATCATAATTTTTATTGCAGGTAAAGATTTTGACCTTTCCCTTGACTTGCATTTTAACTAAGGCTGCTTTTAGTGATACCACTGACTTTAGCTGATGACACTTCTTTGAATCAGGTTTTATTTTATGATTGCAATTTTGTTCTTTTGGGGAAGCCAGAATTTCCCTGTGTTAGACCAGGTGAAAATATGAATGCAGTCCAGGAACACAATCTGTAAATACTCCTGTCAGATAAATAATATTTTGAAGTTACAGTACCTAGCAGATACATATGGAAAAGTTATATTTTGTACAAATGTCTATAGAAGGGCATTTTTACCTTTTGGTTTGCCTGCTTTTACTTTGCTAACAGACTTTATGGAATTAAGCAAATGCACCTAGCAACTGTTGAATTTGGAGCAGTGATATTTAAGGGGCAGGGGGGAGTTAGCATTGCACCAGCTACCTTTATTAAGAGGCTTATTTCAAAATTACTTCAGCTGAAAATATGCAAAAAGAGATAAGTTGAGCTGAGATGCATCCTGAGGAAAGCTTTAGGGCACAGAGACCTAGGAAGCATGTGATTTAGATTCTATATGAGCTGCTCCCATGACTAGCTTTGACCTTTTGACTTCTCACACGTTTTTGGAAATCTAGATCTTACCATGTAGTTGCAGTCACCAAACACTTTGCTTTCATGCAACCTAGGTTGCAAATCAGGAAAAAAAAAAAAAAAAAGCAGCAAATTTGAAGTGGTTCCCCAACCCCCTTTTTTTTTGTTTTTTTGGTTTTTTTAACTCCAAGATAATAGTTCATGTTCCTGAGACACTTCCTCAGAAGTCTGCATCTGAGAGTATAGTTTATCTCAGTGCTCTGTGTGTTCTAGGAGTTCATAAACATCATTGTACAGACAGTGTACAATACGCAACTAAGGTTCAGACAGTGAAAAAGAGGATCAGGTTTGCAGTCTAGGCTGGTGCTGTAACTTAGGTGGAGAAGCACAGCTGTTTTTAATTTAACTGTCCACCTTACAGCAGATCTGACAGTCCACATTCCATTAAGAACAAGCAACCATACTATATTTGTTCCCCCGCTCACACAGAAATACAAGTGCTGTTCAGAAGGAATCACTTGCAGCATTTTGCTACAGCAGTGAATGCAGAGCATCCTTGGCCTTGTGTTAATCCCCTCCAGGCTCTGAATCACACACTGTCCTGTTGGCAGTCAGTGCAGCAGCAACACTGAAGGGTTTCCTTGTGAGACCACTTGCAGTGAATGGCTACCACTTAATAACAAAAATAAAGAAAGTGCCATTAACTTCTGGTAGTGGGAATGCCTTTTCCAGTGAACTGTTTCCAGTTTCCCAGCTGTTCTGGATGGTTACAATCTGCAGCTCTGGGTCAGTACCCATTAGGGAAATCACCATCCAAGCTGCATCCAAACTGTTTTCAAAGTAAAACTTATTTGTTTGTCTGAACAAAGATTTTGAGGGAGACAAAATTTTTCCTTTTAATTGGTTTGTGTCTAGACTATCCAACTTGTAAGCGGAAGTACGTGGATTGCTACCTTGTTCTCTGAACACTTCTGCAGTATCTCAGCAATTCTGTTTCAAAGACACTTGCCAATGAATTTTTGTTCTTTTTATTAAAGCAATATAGATTAAGCCAGGAATTACTAATTAAAGCAAAAGTAAACAGATGTGTGCACTTCACAAATGGCCTGTAAGACGTTTCAAATAGGGCTTGGATTCTCTGCAGGTTTGGTCTGCCTTGGATACAGTTGATTACATTTTTATTGGACCAGTGAGACCTCTGTCAGGCTTGACATATAAGAAAACATGAAGATTAGCATGGGATTTTTAACCCTGCTACCTCTTAATTTAAGCAAAAGGTCTGTCATTCAGTCATTTTCATTCACCACTGTTAACCCAAGATAACAAATAAGATGACAGAGGAGGCAGTGACTGGGAAAGAAAGGCTCCAATAGCACAACTGATTCTATCTCAGATAAGCAATGCTTTCTTCCCTTTTTCTCTTCCTCCTCAAGCTTTTTTAACTTCTGCCTAGACAGCTACTCCTTGCCATAAGAAAAGAAAGTTCTGCTAGTTCTTCTAATCCAGCCTTTCTTCGTTTTTCCTTCAACTGTATCATGTGGTTATGAATTGCTATAAATATCAAATATTTTCAGCAGAAAAAAGACCCAAAGAAAAGCAAACAAATAAACAAAGGTTAAAAAATCAGAAAAGACGGAAAATAGATAAACAGTGTTTAAGATCTAAGTATGTAAATATTTAAATAGCTGTCATACAAAGCTTGAAAATCTTCCTTTTCAAACAAATAGGGTGCAATGCCAGCTATTGCTTCTGGACTTCCTCCACCCACAGTTTTTTGTTACAAGATAAGTACGTAATCCCTGAGCTGGGAATTCCTATTCCTCATTTATATGGTACCCAGTGGAAGAGGCCCTTGATCTTTGACCAAAGCATTATAATTCAAATGAATAGAATCTTGTGATGCTAACTTGCTCTTTCAAGACACTACCACTCAGGGTCACATCAGTGTATAGGCATACAACCAACAGCCTCAATGCTAATAACTAGAGAAGAAATTAATTTTCCACTAAAATTTCTCTTCTCTCCTTAATTACACTTTGAGATTTGGCATCTTGCCTTTCATCGTGACAATCCTTTTCCTAAGACACTAACATTTGGTTCCAAAGGGCACTTGGTACAAGTTAAATGTGATACTGAGAGGGACCTTTAACCAGACAGTTTTGGTTTGTGATGTATATGGGTAAGTTGGTAGCAATAGCAGACCCTGCAATCTGGAAACATACACTACATAGAAGGAGGGAATAATTTCAGATTATTAGAAACTGCTCGATGTAGAATTTGGTACCTCTGCTATTTAATATTCCACACTGACTATTTATGATTAACATCTAAATAACAGTATAAAATATTTATGCAAATATTTTATCATTACAGGAAAACCACAGAGTATGGGGAGATCCATGAGCTCACAACAGAAGAACAGTTTGTAGAAGGAGTATACATGGTTAAGTTTGACACCAGCTCTTACTGGAAGGGGCTTGGGCTTTCTCCATTCCATGAATACGCTGATGTAAGTAGTTGCAAATATACTTAATAACCTGTATACACTGCCTGTGTAGTAGCATCAGCTGGAAAGAACAAATACAGTCCTTTCATACTGAAGGAGCAGCATCATTCAGTGAAATGGTTCGCTGCCACACAACATTAGGCAAATAAAGGCAGTAAATAGCCAACTAAGCCAAAGGAAGTAGCCAACTTCCCTGCAAATACTGACACAGCTCTTCCAAAGTGGAGCTGTGCCCATTCACCCATTCATACCAGTAGGGATCTTTGTTCAAAAAGAGCTACATTATTCAAAAGTAGACAGTGTTTATACATGCAAACAAGGGGAAAAAAAAGGTACAAATCTGTAATTATAGGAAAAAAAGAATTCTTTCTCATGTGCCTTTTTTTTAAATGATGTTCAGTACTAAATGCAATTAAAAAAAAGAAGGCATAAAAATATAAAGAAATAAGCATAGTGGGAAAGGAAAAGTTGGCTGTTTCATTGATACTCATAAGCAGGCCAGCAATATAATCATGTCCTGTCCCTCCTTTTGCTTTCAGCCCTACATTGATATATTTTGTGCTCTATTCTACTACATTTACTTAGCACTTTCAAAACTCTGTTTAAATTCTTCAGGCTTAATCTGTCATTAAATTTAAGTTTCCCCAATTTAAGTAGTCTGGAATAACTACTGGTAGCGTTGTAGAACATTTTAAACCACAAGTTTATGAAGCTCTGTGGAAGACTAAAACAAATGAGCAAGGCCCAGGTCCATAAAGGTCTGAGGTGCAGTTTGGGTGATTTAGGTCAAATAAAAAACCCTCTAAAATAACCCCTAACCATTTGGGTGTCTGAAAGTTGTAAGGGCTTCACCTCATAAGATGCTTAAAAGTGCCTGGTTGAGACTGTTCCAGCTAGGCTGTTGAAGAAGCTTTTCCTTGATGTAACAGCCTACAGGTGAACAAACTAGCCTGGGAAGTGGGTGGATTTCAATGACTCTGTGTCTATGTGCAAGGTAACTCAAGCCTACAGTCAAGTCCCAGGACCTTAGACTTTGGCAGGACTGGGACATAGGAGAGAACTCTCTAGTCCTCTTGTAGAAAGCATGTCATGGCTTAGAAAACAGATCAAATAATAGGCTAATGAGAGCCAAACAAAGCTGGAGCTTAACCCATGTAACTTTTTCCTGACAACTGGGTGTTCCAAACTCCAAGGGACTGATTCGGAGAGCAGCAAATTAGCATTGTCTTAGGGCAAGGATTTTCTCCTTGTTCTGGCAAGTCCAGACATTCAGTTCTTAATGCAGGAACTGACCCATCTCTAGCAGTGTTAAAAACAGGAGGGGGCACTAAAGTACAGAAAGCAGCTTTGGGCTTCAACTTGTACTTCGCTTGGACACCTCAAACAGAAGTGGTATTTAAATTCACTAGGTGGAATTTCATCTCTATCTTTCTTACTGGTCATTTGAGACACCTCCCCCTCATCCTCCCATTCCACATCACAAAGTAGTCGCCCAGCTCAGGTGTAGGTATCTCCACCTAGCTTCACCACAGCCAACGCTCTTTGTGGACCTCAGTCCAAATCTCACAAATGTCTCAGTCCCCAGCAAGCATCACAAAGTAACGTGGAGCATTACTCTTCAGAAAGGTAAAATCACTGAACAGAACTGGCAAAGTACTCTGCAGATGAAATGGTGTGTGCTTCTTAGTTCTTAATATGGTAGTTTTGAACGTATGTTGTTCATTGTGGTCACAAGTTTTCTCTTTTCCAGGTGGTGTTCACTGCTAATGATTCTGGTCACCGCCACTACACCATTGCCGCTCTCCTGAGCCCTTTCTCTTATTCAACCACTGCTGTTGTCACTGATCCCCAGGAATAAATATGTACTGTCCTTACACAAAAACTCTCCTCCACTAGAACTATCATAGGCTTTTAGGAGGAAGGTTTTTCCTACTGCTAATGCATAACTTTTGCTACATTAGGTTGTGGTTTTTTTCCCATTTTTTAACCTTGCAAACTTCAGACAAGTCAATAAAATATTACTTCTTTAAAACAGTTTTGACTCTATTGGTGAAGTTTTAGTGTGCTCTAAGGTATCATGACTTTTTTTTTCATTTGTGTTAAAGTGCAAAGGACTTCTGAAAAACACATGAGATGGCACTTGATTTCATTATCCACCACCTTAAAAAAGTCTCACCAAGTGTGCTGGTTCAAAATAAGAAACTTATGGAGTTGTGTTATCTTGAAAAATTTTACCAAATACATGACCTCAAAAAAACAAAGTCATCTATGCTACTCCTAGTTTACACATGGAAGAGATGGTCCCACTCTCAACTAGGTCACAGGGTAAACAGGTGAAATTCTGAACACCTAGCAGCAGAAAAAACAATGCAGAAACTGTTTAAATATGTACTTCTAGAGAACTGAAAGAATTAAAATCTATGTACTTTTATTTAAAACTTCAGGTAAACCTCAACACTTCAATGTTTTAAGAGGAAAGTTTGCTTCTCAATCAATTTAGGAAGTTCTGAAGTAATTTCAATTAGCACTGTTTCTAACAACTTTTGTATTAAAATGATTATTTTGTATAACCCAGCTGGCTGCCCTACTCCAGTGCATTCCAATTAAATCTCTAATAAGTCAAATCTCTAGCCATCCTTAAATAGAAGTCCTGAAACAGAAGCATAATTTTAATAGTCTCTTCATATTTTTATAAATGGGAAAAGGTAAGCTCTGGAGTGACTGTGATTCAAATAATGTTACTGATAAACTGACCAAAGTCTTTGAGGGCTTTAGCAGTGATTTCTGTAGATTCATGGGCTATTGTATTTAAAAAATTCTGAAGCAGAGGAATTGGTTTTTAACTACACTACAGAAACTACAGGCAAAGATACTGAAATCACAGTCATGACTCAAACTGACCTTGGAGTTTATCTCTACACTCAGAGCTTGCTGGAATGTTGGCATACCAAGTGAAGTTACAAAAGCTTGCCTTTAACATTTCACTCTTGGGTTACTTTTTTGCTGGACTTCTGGACGGCACCATAATTACACAACTCTTGTAAACAGTTCAAATAGTTTCAAAACAGCACCTATCTTCAAGCATGGAGATTTCATGGGATCCTGCTGTTCCTGAAGCTTGAAAGCCAGTAGGTTTGATTTGCCCTCTAAATAGCACCTAAATATGTTCATATAGGTGTAGTCATCAAAAAAACCAAACCAAAACAAAAACAAATACTCTGTGTGTAGTCGTCCATCGACTGTAGTCGTCCACCACAGAAAGAAATCTCTTAATAGGTAAACATGGAAGTCTCAGTCAAATCAAGCCATAACCACAGAGAATTTCTCACTGTAAGAAGGTAATAGCGAATGAGGTGACATCAGACTGGCAACCTGTCACCAGTGGGGTTCCACAGGGCTCCGTCTCAGGCCCTGTGCTCTTCAACATCTTCATAAAAGACTTGGACGCAGGACTGGAAGGGATTCTGTGCAAGTTTGCAGATGACACAACCTGGAGGAGTTGTTGGCTCCCTCAAAGGCAGAAAGGCCCTGCAGAGAGACCTGAACAGATTGGACAGCTGGGCAATCACCAACCATATGAAGTTCAACAAGAAGAAGTGCTGGATTCTGCAGCTGGGATGGGGCAACTCCAGTTGCACATACAGACTAGGAAATGAGGAGCTGGAAAGCAGTGTCAGGAAAGGGCCCTGGGGGTCCTGGCTGATGGCAGGTTGAATGTGAGTCAGCAGTGCCCTGGCAGCCAGGAGGGCCAACCCTGTCCTGGGGGGCATCAGGCACAGCATCGCCAGCCGGTGAGGGAGGGGATTGTCCCGCTCTGCTCTGCACTGGGGCAGCCTCACCTTGGGTATTGTGGGCAGTTTGGGGCACTGCAATGTAAGAAAGATATTAAGCCATTAGAGAGTGTCCACAGGAGGGCAACGAAGATGGTGAGGGGTCTTGAGGAGAAACCGTATGAGGAGCGGCTGAGGGCACTTGGTCTGTTCAGACTGGAGAAGAGGAGACTGAGAGGAGACCCCATTGCAGTTACAACTTCCTTGTGAGGGGAAGAGGAGGGGCAGGAACTGATCTCTTCTCTGTGGTGACCAGTGACAGGACATGATGGAATAGTCTGAAGTTGTGTGAGAGGAGGTTTAGGTTGGGTATCAGGAAAAGATTCTTCCCCGAGGGTGGTTGGGCACTGGAACAGGCTCCCCAAGGAAGTGGTCACAGCACCAAGCCTGAATTCTGTGAAATGGCCAAATTGACAGAAAATTTCTCTTAACTATATGAGATCAATACGGCACTATTCCTCAATTTAAAAAAAGACAAAAAACATAACAAAACAGACATTGTTTAAAAAAAAAAATTGATCACTGTAGTTGAACTAGGCAATATGCACAGTACTTCCACAGGCAAGGATAGAAGACACTAATTTTTGCAGACAAGGTTCATGTTTGTATGGGTTACTTATTTTCTCATTGTTTACAAAGTAAACAATATGAATCTGCATGTTGAAAGTCATATGGAGTTTCTGATAAGTAGTTTCATTTTAGAGGCTTTGATATAAAAATCACAGAGCCCACTGGTGTCTGCTTCCTGGCACTGAGACTTCCTAGTGGTAGGAAAAATGGCTTTTTATTCTGTATTTCTTGTTTTCTTAACTGGCCTGGCATTTTGCTCCGAAGCTACACCATTGGTAAGTGTTTCAGCACTGAAGTCCTTCTACTGATGTAGTCCCAGTTTTTTTATTTCATTATATTTTAATTAATGTAAGCAAAAAATAGAATATTCTATTTTATTGCAATTATTTTGATTTCATGGTATGTGTTGACTTTAGTTCTCTGCTGCTGTTCTTTTCTGGTTCTTCTTTCCCCTTCTCTAGTGATTAGTGAGAGGATTTTATGGTTAGAGAGCTAGCACTTGTCATTAGACACAGCAACTACATGAAAACAATGTAAGACAAGAAAGGAAAAGCTATCATATTCACTACACAAAAAACCTTGAGCCTGATGAAAAGTAACTAATAGCCTTCATAACAACATGGACAAGCTGTGTCATGAGGGATTTCATTTCCTGTTGTGATATCCTTTCTGGAGAAAGGCCTTCTCTAGGATTCTGCCTTACTGCTCTACCCGCTACAGCTCAATCTTATGTAAGCAAGAAGGGATCTCAACACTCATTGATGCAGGGAAAGAACAGAGCCAAAGTCAGGATCCTTCTTTCAGAGGGCTCATTTATTCCAGTAAAGTGGGCTCACAACACAGATGCCTCAGCCTGAAATGCTCCTACAACAGCCTTGCCTCTCTCTCGTCAACTACTTGTTTTTCCTCTCAAGGTCTGAGTTTTGGGAAAATGAATACCTGACCCATCTTGCTGAGGATTTATCACTGAGTGCCCAGGGTGTAAAAGTCAGGAAAATCAGTGGTGGCAATGCAGCTCTCCTTGCCAAGGTCTCACAAGAAAACACTACTGAGTCCCTGCATTCCTGAAAGGAGTGTGAGGAGTCTGGGCATACAGGCACTGTAGATACATCCTGATAAATTAGTAGGATACAGGGCAGGGTGCCCAGCCCATGGGGTGTTCAGTACATTCCAGACTGTGAGAGGGGATGAAAGAGAAGGGTCTTACTTTTTAACCATCTACATAACGATTCATTTTGCAATAATTAAATGGATATCAGTGACTGCTATTTTGAGATCATCCCTGATTAGCACCTTCTACAAAGCTCTATTTTCTCAGTTTTCATCTGCAGAATCAGGTAATGGAAGGTCAAAGCCTTGATTCAACTCTATCTTTGACGAGATAAAACATTAGGGTATAATCACTACTTGTGATGAACATGTTGGGAGTGAAACTATAGCCATCCCACCTTTGAAGGAAGGTTTTCCCCTTACATCCCTGTGTAGTTGCCAGGGCTGACAAATCTGATCCAACACGCCGTAAGGGAAGAGTCTGTACATGGTGCTTATCAAGTTACAGCAGAATTAAGGTAATGCTATGGCAACAAGGTATCAGAGATATCTCAAATTCAGAAAGCTGTGCTCAATTGCCACTTCAAAATACAGAGGAAGAGGTGGCAGATTTTAAACATTCCTACTACCTTTGATGGTTTTATGATTTCTTGTTGAGGCCACAGTTTAGTTACAACTTCATGCTAGAGATGATGTGTAGCCAAGCCATGCCAAAGAGAAAACAGAACCGTGTCTCACAGCCGCAGTGCCTCCCTGGTGTACATGGACCAACAGCTGACATCATCCTCCCTGGCTCCACCCTATCCTGTCCTCAGAAAGAAAAGAATCAGATTATATTTCCACAATACATAGTGATTTTGTTGTGGAAAATACAGTCTATACTGTAGATCTGAAGCATAATACTCCTTACTGCTTTATGATGCACCATCATATACCCTTCTTGCAACATTAAAATTCTCTCTTCCTATTGAAGGACTCTACTGACTCCAAGCATCCTCTTTACATAAGAGTTCTGGATTCAGTCCGAGGAAGTCCAGCTCCAAATGTTCCAGTTAAGTTATATAAAGAAGCTGCAGATGGATCTTGGGAACTGTTAAATTCAAAGTAAGTCATACTAAAATACTGAGTGAAAGATGGGAAAGGCAAAGGGAACAGGACAAATAGTTGAAAGACCAGTTCCACATTCTCTAACGTGAGATGTCTTTTTTTGGTCAGAGGAAAGATAACATACTTTTGAATTAATTTGCTGTAGACTGTCTTTTAAATGTACTACAATTTCTACTACCAAAATGGTTTTGTAATGCTTTATAATTCCTATGAGCACAAGAAAGTAGTTCAAACTATCCTTTAATTCAATCATAGCTTCTTCTTCAATTTCATTACAAAGGTTTATATTACTTTTTAGTACCCAGCAATTAACAACTGCATTGTTAGCAGAAAAATGAGACAGACTCTTAGAGTTTGAAATAGCAACTCTGGTTGATAATTCTGCCTTTATCGGCTATTTTCCTTCTTTCTAAATGGATTTTCATTTCATACAACACCACAGCTTTAAAAAGAAACTGTTCTAAATATTTCCCACATCATATTTGATAGCCTTCTTTACTTCAAGATAAAGGACTGAGTCAAAAGGAGAAAATTTGGGGATAAAGCTTTCTCACCTCCTCCCCCACGGGGAAGCAATCACTTCTCCAATAACAAAAAGAATCTCCAGATAGTTAAACACTGCCATGTCTTTTTAAAAAAATATAATTGTAGAATTTCATATGTAATTTTTTTTTCTTTAATTGCCCTCAATTTAAGTATACTAACACTTTAAAAATTCAGAAGCAATTTTTATTTCAAGTATAATCTGGATTGAAATTGGAAAAATTCTTAGGGGATAAAGAATGAGCATTCTTTATTCAACATGCAATATTTCATTTCCACACTTACCCCTTCTAGTTGTAAAAAGTCTCACCAGAGACCTTTCTAGGTATGTTAACAGTCTATTTCACAGAAATAAAAATTAAAAAAAAAAAAAGAGAAAGTGCTCCTAAGGGCTAAAACTGGCATAGCACAGGAATTTCCACAGTGGGATCCCAGACTCAGATAAAATTCTAGAAATTCCACAAGAAACTGTACATAAGCAATTCTTTGGTGTCATGGAGCAGTGGACTGGCAGCAGCAACACTGCTCTTATACGTGTCCTTAAAAATACAGCTACAGTGAAGGCCACACGTAATTGTACAAGGTGGAGAAAATCTATTCACGTTGTCCTACATAAATTGCCTCACACCCCTCAAGTGAGAAGACAACTTCACACATATTCTGTCACTGGAAATGCTTGAAATTTTCCAGTAAGAAAGTGTTCAGTTTACTTATCTTCAAATCTGAGCTTAGAGACTTTATATGAAGATACTCATCTAAACAGGAGGATGTTCACTGAAGCCTTAAAAACATACTTAACATTTGAAACAAAGAGCAAGTAACCTCAAGGTAAGCAAAAGTCATGTTAATACATCAATCTCTGCAGCCTTGATAATTCATATATAAGTAAATACTAGCAAAAGATTCTGAAATAAATGTTCTCAGTTAAAGATTTGTCTGGTATTATCTGAGAAAGCTTATTAGAGAAGTGACTGGTTCTTTAGCAATGAACAATCTATGACAAAAATAGTGACAACTGAATGGATAAAAAAGTTCTGATAACTGACTACAGAGCATCTTGTAAGATACAAATGGTGTTCTACCACTTCACAATTATAAGCTATATTAAAGAACAAATTGTAAGTAATGCTCTGGACAATGACTTTTTTTTCCCCCCTCTGCACACAATTTGAACAAAATATGTTCAGAAAGAAAAAGATTTAGCAGCTAGAACACAAAACAGTGGTTGTATCTACTAAAATTAGATGCTAGCAATTCTGTTACTTGTGGATAGCCTACCTAATAAAAAACTAGTATTATAAAACTTATTTCACAGAAATAGGTTTCAAACAAGACACATGATTGAGAGACAGCATTCAGTATTGCTTCTGGAGTCCCAAATGGGTCGGTGTTCAAAGATGTACGGTTTCAAGCCAGTACTAGCGCTTATAGCACTGATAGCATCTTCAAACAAAACAAGACCATGTTTGTTGAGGATGGAAAACTAACTGGCCAATACAAACCACAGGGAATTCCATAAGGCTACACTGTTAGCTGACCTATGATCATTTCAAGTAGCAGATCTCAATTTCTAATAGCCAACTATAAAAAATATTTATAAACCACAATACATTTAAACAAGAAAGCAAGCTCTGGAAAAAGCAGGAGAGTTGACCCTACTTGTTTGCACACTAAGTGCATCATAGAGTTTCTACATTGCTTACAGCAGTGGTTGTTTTCCCTCTGAGTGGGTTCATTTAATTAACTCCAAGACTGTGCCAAGAGTCTGTGAACAATAATGCCAGTTTTTGGCTCACCCCCAAACCATGCAGAGTAGTGACATGGCAGGCAGCCATCTGCTGTGGTCATTGTGGAAGCAGCAAATGCCAAGATAAGCTCTGAAGCGTCCATAATACAGATGGACGTAAGCCATTCCAGATCAATAGAAGTATTCATCGTATTACTTAAGCTACACATCACTCAAGTTCAATTGTTAAAAACTGCACCTTTCTCAGGCTTTCAATCAAAATATAAAAGTGTGATTTTCTA
The DNA here is from genome assembly GCA_013400415.1 of Scytalopus superciliaris. Taxonomy (NCBI): domain Eukaryota; kingdom Metazoa; phylum Chordata; class Aves; order Passeriformes; family Rhinocryptidae; genus Scytalopus; species Scytalopus superciliaris. Next base: position 1,112,526 of record VXBX01006700.1, on the reverse strand, counting down.
CCACCACACAGACAAACCAATGACAAAGGAGGTCTCCCTGAGCTTACAACTAAAGAACAATTTGGAACAGGTACATACAAGCTTGAATTAGACACGGCCTCTTACTGGAAGAGTCTGGGTTTGAATCCCTTCCATCACCATGCTGACGTGAGTATTCATTTTCTTCTGTACTTCAGTTGCAAAGAATAAAGATACTTAAAATGTCTATGCTTTAGTTACTAAGTGCACACGTTGAACTTTATTTCCATTTTAAAATATTTTCATGTTGATACTTTAAATCCACGGTCTGGAGCTTTGTAATGACAGAACCTTGTTACTCTCAAGAAGTACTTAGATGTGTTACTTACTAAAAGGTTTTCTGTCCTTCTACTTCTACTTTGGGCTGTGATTCTTCCTGTGACTATTCTAAACACTTGAGGGAGAACAACAGGTGGAGTGCTCTGTTAAGTCTCCTGGGAAAAGGATTTCTCTGCCTTTTGGACTCAGTATTTATATGGCTACAGACAAAGTTTATAATTTAGATTTTTAAAGCTAATGGAAGAATGTACCGTGTTCTCAATGTCTGGATCCTCAGTTTATACCGGGGCGGTGGAGGAAGGGTATGACATGCCATTTTAATTTGCATGGGGCAAATAAACTGTTTAGAGGAAAGTGGTCCAAACTAGGTAGCACATGAGGCCTGCTGCAGGATTTGGGACTTCTCGGGGACTGTCCCCTTCCCCTCCACAGCACCAAGGTTTTCCCTTGACCTTTCAGTAACAGTTCTAAACTAGTTGTTTGACAGACTGTGACAGAACTGCTGAGCCGTTCCTCATCTCCTTGGAGAAAAGGTGGCAAACACCTGGGTTGAATTTTGTTTCTGCCTCCCTGAAACAGATGAAAGATGACATTCTTTTACTAGACAATAAAGAAGGCTAACATTGGATAGTCTTGCTTACTGTGATAACTGAAATAAGAGACAGAAGATGACAGATTTACAGCATGCAAGTAAATTGATATATATCAAGATAACGTTTAAGCCTCTATGTGAGACTAGAAATTAATTTAATCTAGACTGCAATAACCTTCTTTCTTAAAAATAAACCTCAGTAGGGATCATGTTTTGCTCAATTCACTGTTTTTTTCACATACATCTTTTCTATCAATGTTGAAAGGAGCACAAGCTGTGCATCACAGACTGTATCAAACTGTCTATTTTAAAAGCTGACACCTCTCATCTCACAACACAAAATTATGTGTCATGTAGAGAGAGAAATCAAAGGACAGGACATGTGCTGATGAGAAAGATGTTAATAGGGCTGTAGTAAATCATTCATATGTAAGGTTATTCTCATGTTGTGGCCAAAGAACTAGTCCTTCTCTAACTACAAGAATTAAAGTAGAACTAAAGAAACTCATGGTTTCATACTTTGGTCTAATGATAGTTAGTGCTGCACTGTTTAATTCTGTTTCTCAAAGTTCAGCACTTTATAAGAGCAACACCAATATTCAAACACTTGAAAGAATGGGTGTTCTGGTTTGTTGATTTGTGGGGTTTTTTTATAAAGACAATTTGGATAATAAATAGATTTACAAATATATAAATCTATTTTAAGTAATGTGATATTTATACTTTCAACAAAGAATATTTAACCAGTGGAAAAACTGTGTGTTACATATAGTCACAGTTCAGAGTGAGAATATTTCTGAAGTTTTGTGTGAAGTTACATAAAATGATCACCATGGTTCCATCTAGGCTTGTATCTAGAGATCACTTCTCATTTGTCTTGTATTTGTCTTTTCATTTTCCAGGTGGTGTTCACAGCTAATGACGCTGGTTATCGACACTACTCCATTGCTGTTGTCCTTAGTCCCTTTTCTTACTCAACTACAGCAGTAGTTAGTGAGCCAGTACAATAGAAGCTGATATTAAGCATGTAAATTCAGATGTGTGAATTAGAATTTCCATAAATGGTAAGAACTTAGTATCTGATCATATCAACAGCTTTAGACTTCATAGTACATCACTCATAGTAAGAGGCAAGTTGTTTATTCTCTTTGTTAACTTTAGGAAGAATGTGTGTTGACTTTGTTTTTAAATACTCTTCTGAATAAAAGTATTCTGTATTTCCATATTCTGTCAGTATTGCCCTTCTGAATAAAAGCTTAGGGTTTTAAAAAAACACATTAAGCTTTGGAAAAAATGTATTGAAATTCCATTACTGGGACTCTTGAGAATAAACCAAAGACTTTCATGAAGTTAATAAACTACATTTCTTTTTGCAAAGGAAGTGAACAAAACACATCTGAAAGGCATCTCATGAAAAATAAGTACACAGGAAATACAATCCACCACTACCATCTCCTATACTTTATTATGAAGCCCACAACAGATGAAGTCACACAGGATTACTTACTCAGGGCCCCACATAATCAGATAAACTCACCTCTCAATTCTGATTTCCGAGATACAGAAGCAAAAGCAGCTTAAAAGTGACAGTAAGGTAGAATAGCATTTAAGGATGCTGAGCATGCTACACATACTTAAAATGCCTTCTTTCCTATTTTTCAATATACCACAACTGGTGACACTGTCAAGGAGAGTCCACAGTCAGTGTTTCAGAAAAGTATATTGATCAAACATACCTGAAGTTTATTCATGTATTTTCAGAAAATTCTGCAAACACATTTGTCCCCAGCTGAAGTACTCCCCAAAATTACCTGCATACCTCTAACCATCTGAAACTTTTAAGAGCTGTAAGATACAAGCAAAAATATGGACAGCTGATGATTCCTGAGAAAACCAGCTTCCTCTTTAATGTCAGGAGAAATATGAATGAATCCTTCTATTTCCATTCTAGTAATCCATATATAAGGAAGAAATACTAGGAGATTCAACAGAATAGCAACTCTGTCTTGGAATATGCAAAAACATTGAGTCATTTAGCCTAAAATCAAAAGCTGAAAGCATATAAATACAAATAAAAGTGGAAAACACTTTGCTAGCTTAAGGCTTGATCCCATCGCACTCCAAACTGATGTATGTGGACAGGTGTATCCCTTCCTTTTGCTGTTACTTTGGGATTCTGAGCACTAGAAACATGGCACTTTGTCTAGAAACAAAACACAAAGATGGTATGTTTTCCACAGAAGATCAGAACGAACAAACCAACACAATTTTTAGAACATTGTATTTCATAAAAGACAATGATAAAAAAGTACAAACATTTTCATGAACAACAAAAAAAAAAAAAAAAAAAAAAAAAAGAAAAGAAGAAAACCAAACCAAAACTATGATAGCACACAGGAAATTCCCAGCATTTGTTTCAGTGCATTTTTCATTAAGCCTAACTTAAATACCTCCACAAATAAAATAATCTTAAGTACACTTCCTCTTGTTGATATGCAATGGATCTTTTTAGTTTTTTAAATAACTGGCTCATTAGTAACCGACAACACAGTCATTAGTAAACACAATGATAGAAAAACAGACTGTCAAGATCCAAGAAAAAGGACATTTTACACTTGCTTTTCAATATACTGTCTATTGCAAAATGGACTTTATGTTTTATATTCTCCTACTTAAATCTAAAATATAGAAAATGGGCTTAAGAGTATCTTAGCATATCAATCAGATTCCACTGTTAATACTTCTGTAATGTTTATACTTCTTAATTTGCAAGACCTTCAGAATCTTGTAAAATACACTCTTTCTTCTCTCTCCGTGTTCACTCCCTGAAGTCCTTAATTTGCATTGTCAGCAATACAAAAGCCAATGTCATTGGCTTCTTTCTACGTTTTACAAGAATCATGAAAATATCAAAAGGAATGTGCACAACTCTTAGTTCTGCATTATATTTATTTTGTTTGAAGGCACTGTCTATGTTAAAATTCACTACAGAAGAGTACTGAGTTCAAGCAGGTAGTATACAAACACTATTTTGATGTAATTTAAGATGGCAACTTCTAAAACTTCCCAACAAAGTGATAAAAGGTATTTAGAGAAGAGTGTTGGTCAACAATTTGTAATTTAACATCCATCACTTTGGGGCACCAAAATGTAAACTTTTTAAGAACTCAGCTATATGTCACAATTCATTCACATACTGGTTTAAATCACATTTTCCTAGGACCATACATGATCAATCACTTAAAGCTGTAAAGTTATATTAGTTCAGCCACAGCATATGTGTAATATAGTATGTATATATGGAAGTATATATACATATATATATATGCATTAGATTTTTTTTTAATTGCACATAAATTTCACAGAATGCCTAACAAATGGGCACAAAAGCATGCTTCAGAAAACAGTACAGACCTACGGTACCAAAGGATGTTTCATAATCACAGGTGTGAAATTGAAGGGGAAATTGTACTGAAAACTAGAAAGCACTTTGAAATTACATCAGGGATTTAAAAATTTATTCAACTGTTCTTAAAGAATTGTATTAGTCTGCTATGAAATAAGTAATTTTATTTTGAAGATATAATTGTTCATACAGTGTATTATCTCCCCTTTCTCCATATGCTTCAGAATATTCTATATACTCAGTTATAAAAAAAAAAATCTATTAGGAGGTGATCAAATCATTTAAGCATGCTTTTGAAGGATGTTTTCTTCACTTTATGCTTTTAGATATTTTCACTGTATTACATCATTCCTAAAGCATATTAGATTAACTGGTAGATTTGAAGGTAATTCCAATATGGTATAAAATATCCCTTACAATTGTTCTCAACTACTTAAATAATTGTATTTCTACTAAATAACTGAGTTGTCTACAACTAAGCTCATAACTTCACTGAAGAATGGCTAAGGGCAAAATTTGCGGCTGAGAAGTCAAAGAAATAAAAGGTGTTTATAGCAAACTTAAAATACCCAAAGCACCACATCACCTGTGGCAGCAATTCAGGAAACCAACACATAGTAATGACTTAAAGTTAGTGTTCTTTGTCAACACTCTTGAAGAACACTCTGTGGATAAACAATCCTTTTTATATATACTGCTTTCCATTCTTCATGGGAGCAGAAGTCCATCTTTGGTTCCTAAGGAGTTAAGTAACTGTGACAAATGAAACAGTTTAGTGGATCTTGGTCAATATCTTTGCATTAACATAGAAAATAAATGACCTGGTCCTTTTCCTTAGTATTAATAAGGGATGTAAAAAAATATTAGGAAAGGATAATAATGCTTAGCAGCGGGATACTTTTAGGTAGCATAACATTACAAGCAAAGAGAAAATAACAAGATATGTTTTTCATTATAAGCTGAGGAAAGAGGCTAGTTACTCATACATGTAACACCACAAAAATAGAGAAACAGACAGGGCCAATCCTTAGCAGGACCGCGCAACCTCAATCTCATTGACAGTCATCGACTTGAGGATACTTAGTGCATCATAGAAGCACTCAGCACTCTACCAGAATAGGCCCTCAAATAGCTATATTGAATAATATATTACAAGTGGAATTTTAAAAAGCACTTGGGATTGGCCAGCTTTCAGTTCCACTTTTGGCATCATCATCATCCTCATCAGTGGAACAGTGTGACCAACACCATGGTTCCGAAAATCCCACACTGCAAGCATCAGAACTATTAGAACTATGTTTTATTATTCTCTTAAAAATCTAACTTTAATGTTCTTCCAATGAAGACACATTTTTTGGCTCTTCTGATTTTGGAGGAATAAAAGTGCTGTTTACTAGCATTTAAAAAA
>VXBX01006700.1:1076254-1106790 GCA_013400415.1 Scytalopus superciliaris | reverse complement strand
AAATAAAAAAAAAAAAAAAAAAAAAAAAAAAAAGGAAAAATACCAAAATACTGTACGCACCCAGACACGTTGTTTTAGGCATTAAAGTCCCTGACATTGACACTTAGTGGCACACTTGGAAACAGTTAGAGTTCCTGTAGATCATAATATGCAACAACCTCAAGATTTTCTGTAATACACATGCAATATGCATATAAATAGGATTTAGATGGCAGGCAGGGTATCATACAACTTTGCTGGCAATAAATAAAATTAAAAGGTTTTTTTCTAGCAAGCTGATATATGAAATTGATTTTTCTATATAGATATGCAGGAGGCCTAGAGCTCAAAACTAGTATAACAGTTTACAGTCATAGCTGGCCAACAATTAATATTTCCTTCATTTTACATAAGGTATAACCTTTTTATAAGCATACTTACATTTTACACTTGTTCTTCATGCTAATAAAAACATTCCCATAGAATTCAAACAAGAACACATTCAAATACATACTGAAGCATAAAATATTGAACAATTGAAAAGCAATATACACACATTAATTTACATCACATATTTACAAAACACAGTTTAAAAAGAAACAAAAGCATTAATTTAAATACAAGACAGAGACAGTTTAGTATAAAAATTCCTGGAAGAGGACTCTGTCCTTACTTCCAGAGAAGCTACAAGTCTGTTTTCTGCAGTCTATTTAGTTGAATGGTTAAGATAGAGAATATGAAGAATGAAGGCTTGAACAGTAGTCTCATGCTGTAAACATCTGAGTGGTAGCTGCTGGCTTTTCTTTCAGAACAAAATGCATGGTACATATAATCACTTCACTTCTCATCCAAAATATGCATCATCAAATGGTCAAAAGATTCTAATTCTAAGCTGCTGTTTGTTGATTTTGGTTTGGTTTGGTTTACAGTGTCTATCAGTAGCTTCCAGTGTTAAAAGTTTATTCTGGTAAGGTAGCTTGTCTTTCCACTTCCATCAATAGTCTCTAACAGGAGCAAGTTCTGGTATGAGATTAACAGTTATATTTTTATACAATCTACTGACAAGTATTTTAGGAGTATATACTAAATTGTTCAATCCATCAATATACTGACGTTCTCTGGAATACCTCAGAAGTTTGTATCTGCAGAGGGAGTTGGAAAAAGAAAACATGAGAAAGATTTGCAAGAAACAATTCAATTGATGTTAGACATGATACTGTGACAGTCATTTAATTTTGAAATACATCTTAAAAGCTGAAACTACCTTTTAGCCCTTTGAAATTACCAAATTACCTACCTAAGCTTTAAAAGCAAGTTTTTAAAGACTTTTAACACAGTTAGATTTTATGATCACATATATAAGTTAATATTAAAGTTAAATAAAAGAGGAGGCATTTAATATGTATACTTTTTATTGTCCCAAACTAAGCCGATTTTTAAAGATTATTCAATTTCTTCATGTTGTTTTGCTAGAAAACTCAACTGGGGAGCTCAGGGAAATATTGAGGAACCCTCACTATTCATCATTATACACGTAAATGTCTCAATTGTTTTTCATTTCATTCTTAAGACTCCTGCATTTGGAAACACCTAAATCTGAAGTGATTAAAAAATCCAGTTCCCCTTCTCCAGATTACCAATTTACACATTTTAGTTTCACATAACAGATTTACTCATGTTTACTGCATGTCTATTTAAAAATTATAAATAAAACAGAAAAAAGATGTTCCCAGAGAGACACCCACTGATAACAGAATTGAGTAGTACTTCTAATTACCTGAAAACACACATCATAAACCCTTTATTTTGTGTTTCACATTCTAATTTTTCCATTTAGCTCATCTCCCGCATTCTGGTTGCTATTTGGCTAGGGCAGCCAAAACCTACTGGCCACTTAAAGTGTTTTGCATCTTTGTGGAAAAAGAAAGGAATCCCTAAAGGAAAAACTTATATCACTGTATTCAGGAAATGAGAAGACACGCATCTCAGAAAATAATGAAAGATGATGGAAGAAACCAGTCCTTGAGGAGTTTTAAAGTCTGTTTTCATGCAGGAGTCATTTGCCCCTGCTGTACTCTTTTCTTTTGCAAAATATCCAAATTAACCAACTAATGGAGCCCTGCCAGCACTAATGCCCAAACTATTATGGAACAATAACATTTGGCATCAAAGATTATGATGGTAATACCTTCTGACGCGCAAAGCCATGATTAAATAAGAAATATCTGAACAGCAAGCACAATGTGTTTAAAAAAGTATACAGTTTAGCACCAAAGGGGAAATAATACTGATAAGCACTGACTGCTTATTCATATGTGTGGATGTAAGAAAAAGTTTTCACATCTTTTTGAACACTTCTCTTTTTCTTACCGTCCTAAAAACTGAACTTCACCTCGGTGATGATGAGGAATGGATTTGTACTTCCCTAAATCTCCCTCTGGTCTTGTTACATTGTATCCGGCATAGTGGACCCTGCAGTATAATACATAAACACTTGTAAAAACAACTTTTTAAAACTCTTCATACAAGTTATAGCAAAAGTGAAAAATACGCATCAAATATTTTAGAGTCAAGTTTTTGCGTTCAGTGACATTCTCTTCCTAAAAACCCCATAACATTCCTAACCCAACAACTAAAATGCTGGCAAAACAAAGTGTAAAGTAATAATAATACAATATTTAGTATTTCATGCTTGTTCTTAAAGCTCAACAGCATAAAAATAACAAAATAACAAGAAAAAAGAATAAAAGCAAATTCCTTCTTTAAAAGATATCTCTTTATATATAAACTCATGCAGACATTTCATTTTGAAAGCTCAGCTGGAAAATTTTAGACTTATTTACTGTGCACAGTTAGCAATGCCATGACCATTGCTGTCCATTGTCCAATCTGGCACTACCAATATATTCACAGATTAACTTCTCTCTCGATCACTGCTCTTAAAATATGAAACTCATGCTTACTCTAAATGCCTGTGGGATAGTATTCCATAATACTAGCAGTGAGAGAGATGCAAATTAAAGGCAAAACACAGAAGACTAGAAGGAACGGGATTAAATATGCTTAGTATTGTTACCTGTTGTTATATGTGTTGTCACAAGACCTATCTTAAAAACTTTCCCCAAGCCAAGAAAAAAGAACATAATACTTATTCCTTCAAATGGTATATTCTTATATTTCTGAAGCAAACTCTTTAGAATTAAAATTTGCTCATTTAAAATAAATTACCAAAAGGTAACAAGTGACAGAAAAAAAATCACCTAATTACTCTCAAAGGGTGGATACCACAGAACAATGAGAAAGACCTAAGCCCTGAACACTCACCTGTTCCAAAGATCATCATCTTCTCCACCCCATCCCCAAAAGGCATTTGGAAAACCATTGATCTTCTTGAATTGTTCCACTGTCAGGCCACTTACACCACCAAAGAACTCATTGTATGGAAGGCTGAAAACAAAAGACAAATTCTGTATTATTAGCTGAATTCTGATAGCTAGCCCAGTCTTTGAACAATACCTTTCTAAAACACAAGAACCCCAAACTGCGGACATGAGCAGATGCTGAATGTATTCACTATGGGAAACTGGTTCACAGACTGCCAGCACTTAAGTAACATACACCAACTTGCACCAAAGGTTTGCAGTAATGTCTGATTTGCATAAAAGGTGCTCTTAAACCGTAGCTCAAATTAGTATCACCATATGAAACAAAAGTCTATCTGTATTTCAGATGGCTGATTTAGACCCATAGCTGCAGTGTAAGCCCTCAAACTACTGCATTTTGACACTATTCAACTGAAAAAAACCCTTTTTAATCAACTGAAAAATTACGTATCAGTAATGCATCAATTCAATAATTTTAATTCACCACTATATTCTACAGAACTGTTAAAACTCGAGAGAAACAGTTTAACAGTACATATTCAACTACAGTGAATGACATACTTATTTAAAAATATTTTCCAGTTTTTAGAGGATCTATAGGCTATTCTGTCAGTAAGCAAGAGTAATTGCTGACATACATTATTAAGTAATAAGCAGTTGGCCAACACGAACAGTCACTGTATCTATATAACATACTATGCCCCAGGCAATGTCATTTCCAGTCCTCAAAACACTTTGTCAATCTAAAACAAATGAAAATATTTAAGTATCTATATTTGCTTCCACCAATATTGACTGGCATCCTTAACCCAGAAGCTGTTTCAGTAAAGTGTGTTCCTCTTTCACAAGCAGTACGCCACTCCATAAAACAAAAGTCTCTCAGGAGACATTTCCAAATCTGGAACCGTCAAGGAGTTAAGACTATCACAAAAAGATTTACCATTGCTTAGGACACAATTGCCACACTGAAGGACAAATAACTCCAGAACGCAAGGGGAAAGAAAAAGAAATACACAGTCATGTAACTTCTGATCTCTGTGGAAACACAGGATTCAACCAAATCTTAATAGCTTTTGGGGAAGGTCATCATTATATATCCCTTTCAACATTTCACTGAAATAACAGGTGTTCTAACTCAACCCTGAGGAAAAAAACCCTACATATAGCTCTAAAACAAACAACAAAAAAGCACCACCAACCCAAAACCAGACCACCAACCAAAATGAAACTAACTGGACTATGACAGTTAATGGGACTGTTTGAGGCTTTTATTCATATATGTGTGTGTGTGTGTGTGTGTGGTACATGTGCACTTTTTTGTATATAAACATACATTTATTTTTGTATTTTATAAATCTGGATTTATTTATACAGTTATCAATTTTGTAAATACCTATTTAGACATTTTATAAATGTAGATATAAATATATAAAGTGTTTTGTAAGTACATATGAAGATAGCTGGAATCTCTTCTATGTTTATATGTGTTCATTTATATATTTTTAAACACATACGAAATCTTCAAACATTTGACTGCTGATAGGCTGACAACCTGAAGTCCAGGCACAGAGTCATGTTTTCAAAGCATTGCTTTTGGTCTGTTAGTTGACCAGGTTGTCAAGTTGATTAACTTCACAAATAAAGCTCAGGATAGCAAATACAGGCATGTAGCAAGCAATAGGCTACAGCTTTATGTGAAGTGATTTGAAGAATGTCATGAGATAGCAAAGTGTTAAAAAACAAGTGACACATCATTAATGTAAAATGGCAGAAGGAAAGGGGCTAACAAAACTGCAGGTCCCACTACATTCACTGAATGTCAACAGAAACTGAATATAACAAACAAAATGGTCTAGCAGTAAGAAAATCTTCTGTTTAAAAAGCAGTATGAAGCAGAAATAAATAGCACATTTATAAGAAAATTAAGAAAGACATTTTTCCTGTGGTATTTTGCTGAAGATTATCTACTTATCTTTTGTAATAGCCAGCACAAAGGCTTATGTAGCCAGAAAAGATTTCTAATAAGCTAGGTAAGCTTTTCCCTGTTGACACACAAAGCCTTTTTTTTTTTTTTTTTGTTTAAGATCAACCTCACTGCCAAAAGTTCAACACCAGAAATTTTAAGTAATATTTTCTAATTAGTAATATATCAAATGCAGACACTCAAATCATTCTTTTAATAACTAAATAATAATTTCCGTAAATAGCAGGGTAGGATGTTGTTTTATTGCTTTCACCTACTGTACATACTGTCACAAAATTCATATAAATTTTAAAAATATTTTTGGGTATTTAAGAAACAACATGAATAAAACATTACTTACATGTACATGTATTTGTCCAGCTTTGCTGCAAAATGGCGTGGCATTTCTCCACATCCATAATAATTTCTGTCATTTTCAGGTAAGTGATCCACATCATGAAATATTATACAGTCCCAGAGAGCATCCTTCATAGCCTCTTTGAAGCCAACATTAAAGAGCATTGCACGATTAAAAGGTTGTGTACCTGTCTTCAAACAGAAAACAAAGAAGACACTGTAAAAATCAAGAACAAACAAAAATTCAATACTATGACAAATACATAATCTACCACATACACACACATGCACACAAAAAAAGCATGGGCAAAGATGCCTCTCTTGACCAGCTGGTGATGCTGGGTTTGATGCACCCTAGGACAGGGTTTGCATCCTGGCTGCCAGGGTACACGCTGCTGGCTTATGTTGAGTCCCCTGCCAAACAGCACCCTCCCCCCCTTTGTGCAGGGCTGCTCTCCAGTCACTCCTCTCCCACTTGTGCCTGGCTTCACTCTGTCCCAGCTGAAAACTCCAGCATTTTGACTTTTTAAATTCATCCCATTAATCACTGCCCAATGCTCCAATCTGCAAGGCATGCCATCCCTCAAAAGTCAACAGCATCCCCAGTTTCGTATCATCACCAAACTTGCTAATGGTGCACTCAGCTCCTGTATCCACTGAACAGAACTGTCCCTAGAACTGAGCCCTGAGGAATGCTGCTGGTGTCCTACCTTTTTTGCCCTTGAAAAGTTACAATGACAATGCATTCTAAGAAGCCGTGTTATCCCCTATAAAATATCAGCCCGTATTCGAAGAAAAGCAACATGTATCTGGCCACTGCCTGAACTGGGGAATGGAGATGAACTTTCCTTTTTCATTTCAGTTCATTTAAATTCTGGATTCTCCCAAATCTCAGCAAGAAAAATCTCGAGAAGCAACTTTTCAAGTAAATGCTGTTACCTGTTCAACAACATAGAAGGCAAATTCCAGCCGCTGATTCTGCAACATAGGTATCAGATGACGGAAAAAAATTGGAAGATGCTCATGGCGATTCCGGAAAGGAATAAGGATCGCCACCTTCAAAAAATTATATATATGTTAAGCTATTAAATCCTCATTTTAAATTGTTAGTATTTCAATACAGATCAAGTTTCCCATGGCTTATACAGGCTTTTCAACTTTGACATTTAAATTGGCTCGATGTTTTACGCTTTGGTTCCCATTAGGAAAGCATGTTGGAAATTTTCTCAAACAATTAAGAAAAAAACTGGAGTAAAATACAAGCAAGATTTTCCTTTTATGTTCACTTTGCTTCTAGGTATACATCAAGCAACAGACACAAAGGACAGGTGTGCATCCATATGATGAAATGTTAGCAACCACAGTGCCGGCGGCTGTGGCCGTGTGGGTAAAGCCGCCGCCCCTGGATCCGTGCTCCTTCTCGGAAGGATGCCGGTTCGAGTCCTGTGGGTCTCGCTCTGCCAACTTCGTCCGGGCTTGCCCCGGCCAAGGCTTAGAGTGTCCCAGGGCTAAAGGGGGTGGGGCCAGTTCCGCGCACGCTGAGCTCCACGTAATAAATCCATTCGCGCAGGCATAAAAAGCATCGTCGTTCGCGACGGCTAGCCACACACACACACAGCAACCACAGTTAACAAATCTTTAAAAGATCATGATGATCTATTTCAAATTTTTCTCTGAGCTTTAGTTTCTTCTAGAGCAGAGATGTCATAATAGACGTCCTATAACATAGTAATATATATCTCAGCAAAAGACTGAGTGCTTGCAATGGTAAACTATTCTTACACATCAAAAAGAAAAAGCAAAGCAAAACCGGCTATCAGCATCTCACCTTCCACCGTGGCTTACAGTCTTTTGGTTTCCAGTGTCCTCCTGGCTCAATGTCTAAATCTTTTGAAAACAGTTGCTGAATTTCATCAAAACTGATTTCACTCATATTGACATCGATAAGGCCTCCTAAAGAGATGAAAAAATCCCCCATTATTTATTAATTTCAATTAAGACAACTGACATAACACTACACATTATACCATAGAGAAATGGCATCAGAAATTTGTAGTTACATTGCCTAAAGATTAAAAAAGAAACCATTTATACTACCCTTTCAATATTCATTTTTTGCAGAATGAATTTCAGTGTTTCCCAGTCTAAACATTCCTTCCATAAAACCTATAAACAAAATACTCATACAAGAGGACACAGAACAAGCATTTTGAATTCTTTATCTATTACAGAAAATTAGGATTGCCTTTCATTTCAAGTACCACTGTTCACACATCCAGATCATCTGCACTACTGAACCTTTAGTCAAATTCTGTGTGCCTTCCTACTGCACTTTCACTTTAAAGAAAATGCATCATCTTTACACTCAACAAACTTCCTCAATTTAAATTCTAGATTATTATCCACATTTCACATACAGTCTTTATCCAGTAACTCATCACTGTCTTCTTCAAACTAATTCACAGCAGGCAGCTGGATTTGAAAATTACCCCTGCTAGAACTAATGAGCCCAATGGGAAAAGCATTCACAAAAGGCTATTGACGAGAGCAGAATTCAGTAAGTATATTCAATAAAGACCACAATATGGTTAAAAAAAAAAAGTCAGGATAATCTTTATTACGAGAAATATGAACACTTAGTTGACAGCTAAGAGTTGTTGGTCATTAGCTTATGCATGTGAAAAAATTTCAAAAATGGAAATAATTATTTATAGTAAATACCCTCAAAAACAGAAGGAATCATGAAAATCTGGGGAGAAGAGTGTAACACTCATTAACTAGAAGCTCAAGTTATTCTTCAGGAACTACTATGCTCTAGACAATCAAACAAAAATCTTGCAATAACCATTTGACAAATACTAAAAAATATTCTACTTATTTTTGTCTAAAAAATTAAATATTTTGGTAAGGGTTGGTATTTTAAAGTTAGTCAAAGAAACCACTCCCATTTTCTCCCCTGCACCATACCTAAAAGATTTGATTTGTGCCAAAAGACTGCTTCATGTCACTGAATCGACTAGCTATCCAAATCTTTTGTAAAGATTGAAATTTTTGGAACATGTTTCTGAAAACAGCTATTGTTTTCAGAAGAAGGCAGAAGACACTACAAGTGCCATTTTAGTTTTGGATATGATTAAATATAGTACTATTTGTAAGTGAAGAAGACACATTTTTTTGAAGTACAATTAGAGAGGGAAAAGTATCAAGAACAGTTCAATATGGAGATATTTCAAGAGCAGATTTAAAGAAGCCTACATTTATTTAATTATTTTATTTTAGAAGCAAAAGGAAACCTGGCAGTTACTAAAAAACCTGTATAAATATACACCAGAACAAGCTAATCCTACAGAAATTTAAATAAAAATTTTAAAATAATTAGAAATAAAAATAATCATTAAAAAAAGGCTTAGATGATCATGTCTGAAACTTTTCAATAACCTGAAAAAGAAATCTTACAAAATGTAGAATCAAGATCAATCAACAAAGGACCAGTATATAAACATGTACAAAGTACACCAAAAAATTAAAAAATCACTACGTCAATTTCAACTACCAAGAGACAGAAAAGCAAGAAGAGCCTTTCAGTTTATTTACAGAATCTAATAGGAAAATAAACGAAGGTCAATTACTACACCAGAAAAGGAAGCAAACAACACACAATATGATGTGACTCAGATGCCTTAGTCTCCCAAGAAAAGTTTAGAGGTGATCAGCTGCTTACAGGGTTTAAAGTAAAACAAAAAAACCCCAAACATCAAATGGTAATCAGTGTTTAGATAAGGCAGGTACATCTAACTTCATGCGACATGGTGAAATTCCTTCCAGACTGTTTAAAAAGTAGCTACAGTAAAACCTGAAGTATTGGTACTAACTGTCAAAAGTACAAAGGAAATGGGTGAAATCAGCACCTTTTCCCTGTCGTTGCTGGGGGGCAGGAGAAGGCATCTCTGTAAATATCTGGGCTTAGTATTCACTACTTCCATTAGTGTCTAACATGCTGCAGTAAAGCATATTTATGCAACACACATAAAAAGAAAGCTGAGGAAGCAAAATGCATTTTGAAGAAGAGAATCAGAAAACAAAATTGTTTCAACCAATCAGACACAGAAACCAACAGAGTGAAAATAATAAAAAAATAACTATGGATGGTTACTGAATGAGAAATGAAGCATGCACAGACAAAACAGGAAATACCTGCCTATGCTGCAGTATGTAGAAAGATATTTTACAGTTTATAATGGATTTCCTATTAATACGAGCTAATAAAATGAAATGCAATTGCACAAAAATAGCAAATCCCATCCTGGAATATGTTAACTGCATTATATGAAGGATAATTACTAGGTTCTTTTGTAACCAGTGTTTTAGCCAGTTAGGATGCTTTAAAAAGAAATCCAATTAGATACAGTCTACACTAACAAAACAAAAAAAAAAAAAAAAAGAAAAAAAGAAAAAAAGAAAAAACAAGAATGACAAGCGCTTTAGATACTGCACAATCTAGAAAGATTTAAATTATCAGTTTATCTACAAAGGAAAAGACAGACAGACTCCTGTACACCTTCTGCCTTGCAGTAGAGGTGTCCTGCCTATGAATTACAACAGCAATGCTCAACCAGTGCATTATAATCTGAAAGAACTGAGTCACACACAGAAGGCAGTAGCTGTTCCTATTTTAAGAGCACATGCACTTGGGACAAAACATGATTTTACCATACCATTTTCATGATATAAATTTGGCGTGTTGGTGCAAAGAAGAGAAGTTGACTTCTGTAATAACCTTAAGCATGTCAAAATATGCATGATTTAAGAATCTTTCTTCCCTGGCTATCTCAGGACTACCTACAACATTTCACTGCCTTAAACGGTCTTCATAGAAGCTTTAGGTAGATTATAATTAAATACAGAGAGGATTATTAAAAAGGTATACATGAAAACCAAAGGGTGAAACACATCCCTTTGTTGAACAGCAACTTATCCAGTGAATTATTTTCTATTAAAATCATTATTACTCTATGAAATTAAACAGGACAGAATAAGTACAAAGCAATTAATAACAACAAGAACCACCAAAAAAAAAAAAAAAACAAAACCAAAACACAAACAAACAACCAAAAAAAAAAAATGGTAAAGAGACAGCAGCAACAAGGAGACCTATAGAGAAATTCTGGTAGAATTACGTGGTTCATAGCAAGGATGGCAGAGCAGAATGCCTCCCTACTCTGGCAATTCTGAATACCTGGCAAATAAAACAAATCTGCACCAAAGATTTAAGGTACCATACTGTAAGTAAGCCAACACGTAAGGTACCGTAGTGACTTCTGACTTTTCCTATTCCTGCACTCCTGGACAGCAGACTAATACAAAGTAGAACAGGTAGCAAAAGCCAATACAGTTTTGAACTAACCTGACGTAATTCCAAATGCCAGATCCATTGAAAGTGGCATTAAAAATACTAATTTATATGCATTTTTCAATCACCATAATCATCATTCTTGTTTCTCAGATTATCCAGATTTGACATTTTCTGAACTTTTTATCTGTTTCCCAAAGTAGCATATTTACTATTGGAATAACTTTTGTTTATATGTGCAATACTATATAGAAATGTGATTTCCCTGTGTCTGGAGGGAAAGAGGTTGAAATAAGGATATTAACACATGGTGGGGCTAATTACTACATGGCTTAAGACAGTTTTCTATATGATTTAGTTTCGTAAGCAACAGCAACTGATCTATACTTTTGGCTCCATGTGTGTATATGTACAATGTTAAGAGACAAAGTTTAGAATCTGGTGATATTTGAAAGAACCACCCGTAACACACTGTTTCTGTATTCTTCAGCAAATAAACTTCTCAGTTGATATTTAAAAAAAAGTTATAACAGAATCTAGATATCCTAATAAAATCTACTATTTTTCTCTGAAGAAAAATTGATCAGACTTCAGTTTGACTGTCAGCAATGTTCCTTGGTATGATATGGATCTGACCTGCTATATTAAATACTTAATTACTTGCTCATGCTGAATGACAACCCACAGATGAAGTCTAAAAGACAAGAGTTTAGAATTCTGGAGTGCATCACAAATAACCTCAGAAACTATTTGACGCTTTCTCTCTTACAAATCAGTAGTTTAATTATTTCATTTTAAATACTGCAAGTAAAATAAACATGCTAGTGTAACACATACTGTCAGTTACTAACAAAGTCACTTCTAGTAACATATTTACACTTATTTATAGAGAGTTGATTATTTCTGACACCAAACGGGATAGTTCTATTTCAGTAATTATCTTAGAGATACATACTAGTGTTACCATTAGTTCTTCACTCAAAAATACTGTCTGTCTACAGAACATTTGCTAGAACTGAAGTAATTCAACAGATTACTGACAAATTCTGATTTCTTCTAAATGCAGAGCACACAAAAAATTATTTAATCGTCTTTTTTCTTCCTACAGCAACTCTGATAATCTCACAACAATTCCTAACAGAGAAAAAAGCTGAAAACTCAATAGTGGTTTCTAGGAAGGAAGTTTGCTTCAGTCAAGGGACTGCAATTTTATTGAGGTTAAATATCAAAACAATTTATAATAGCAAACAAGCAGTGGTGAAGGTCAATGTAAAGCAGTCACAACAAGGACTGATTTGTCTCTTTTTTTTTTGGTGTTTAAAACAGACCAGTATTTAAAACATTTTAGGTCTTCAACCTAATCCTTCCTGTTTTTTAAGGCCTGCTTTCTCTACAAACAGGGGGAGAGCAAACAATGCCCAGAATTTTGTCTGAATCTTTACAATGGCAAGTTTGCAGGAAAGGGGAATTCACATGATAATTCACAGTTTTCAAAAAGAATTTTTAAGAATATTCCCAGAGTTACACTTTGGTTACAGCAGGGGAAGGACTCCACTCTCAAGACAAACAACCTGTGATGAACTGACCATAAGCCCCATTCCCTGTCTCCCTGCGCCGCTGCAGGAAGGATGAGTTAGAACTGGGGAAGGAGGGCGGGGTGGGGAAAAGGAGTTTTTAAGATTTCTTTTACTTCTCATTATCCTGCTCTGACTTTGTTACTCATTAATTTAATTAATAATATAAATTTTTAATATAAATTCAATAATCAAGTCTGTTTTGGCCATGACAGTAATCAATAAGTGATATCTCCTAGTCCTTATCTCAGCTCAGGAATCTTTCATTATATTTTCTCTCCTCTGTCCAGTTGGAGAGGGAAGAGACAAAGTAGCTACAGTGGGTACCTGGCATCCAGCCAGGGTCAACCCACTACACCTATTTAATAGCTTGGGATCTTAAACATCTGCATTCAAAATTCCCTGAGGATCGTAACTTTTCACTTGTTATGNGGGAAGGACTCCACTCTCAAGACAAACAACCTGTGATGAACTGACCATAAGCCCCATTCCCTGTCTCCCTGCGCCGCTGCAGGAAGGATGAGTTAGAACTGGGGAAGGAGGGCGGGGTGGGGAAAAGGANACTTATTCTTCCTTATGGCAGGGCTTTGGCACTTCCTTACATACATCAATTCTCATTTCACTACACGATCCTGTTCTATTTTCTATACATTGATGTAGCTGTGATTAGTTGATAAAGATTTGAGAATTGGTTTCTGACTCATTAATCTTTCTATTAGTAATACTATTTCAAAAAGGGAAATTTTTAACTATCCCTCAAAATATGCAAATCTGAATGAGTAGTTTTTGTGAAGTTAGAGTATTCTTACATATTCACAAAAGCATTTATTATTAAATTTGTAGAAACTAAAATTACTTGTAAATAAAATTTAAAACACATTAGCTGTCACACCAGGCACATGGTGTGACTCTTGGGGGTGGTCCAGTGCAAGACTGAGTTGGACTCGATGACCCTTGTGGGTCCCTTCCAACTCAGGACATTAATTCTGTGATTTGTAAAGATGTCAAAAGCTTTAGCAACACGTTAGTTACAGGCAAACTTCTGATAAGCATCATTGTCCATTATCAGATGCATTTTATTCATTATTTTCTGCCATATACCTGGACTCCTTGTAATTTTATTTTGCATTAAAATAACTGTATTTTGTTTAAAGTACAATTCAATTTACTACATAAATATTAAGGTCAGTTTAAAACTTACTCATATAAGGCAGCTTCTCTGGACAAGGCTGGTAAGGAGAGTAGGTGAAGTTCTCTGGAAGATACATTGTTGTTTGAGCAACACAGTCACTAGAATTGTTTCCTTCAGGATAATCTAAAACAGTAAGAGTTGATTTTTGTAAAAACCTATGTTATCCACTAAATTTGTAACATATCATCATGCAGGTGAGAGCACTAACTTTGTAAGTAACAAATTCACAGCACCATGATTAAAAAGCATCTTAGTGCACTAAAGGCAGAATAATTAAATGGCAGTATCTTTGTTACACCTGTGACAAATATTTCTTACTAAAGTGATCTGATAAGTACTAATCATTTGACCTTCAGTTACGGAGAAGTAGGATTTAGGTCCCAGTTTTCATAAACAAGTTATGCCCATATTGTTTGCTTTTCTTAAAAAAAGTTCTTTTAAAATTAAATTAAATAAGATATATTCTTACCTGTCCCATTCAGTGTAGTATTTTTGTTAGTGTACAATCTGATCATGTGTCCTATTGTTTTCACATTTTCTCTCAACATTATACCACGAGCTTGCACCATAAAGAGATACGTGTTTGCTGACAAAACAAAAAGTAATTTTGAATTTGAATTAAAATAAGGTATTTCCAAATTATTCTAGCAAGCATTTATAATGTGTTCAACAATTGTTACTGTATCTGAATCCATGGTTAGTGAACATTAATTTTTCAAGGTGAAGGTCCACAGAGTGAAACCTAACAACAACAACAACACAAAAGAATAAAATGCATTCATAACCACAGCTCTATCTAAAGCCCAAAACTATAAAATAGACACTTGATATGATACTTCCGTTTCTTTTTACCTTACAAAAATCAACAGTGACAAGAAACAATTTAATTTACCAAAAAAAGTTTTCATATGTAGATACATCACTCATATACAGACCTTCATATACATCATTGAGATAAAGGACAGGAAAAAAAGTCTAGAAAATTTTTCAGTCCCCTATAATGGTCCCCCTTTTTACTCATCAGTTAACATAACTTTCAGTCAAAATGTACTGCTATTCATTCACCTCCAACAGCTGTTTTGTTATACAACTGCTACAAATCACTGCCAATCTCAAAGTATTAATGTTTGATAATTATACATTAAATATTTATTACAGGCATCAAGGGTGAGTAAATCAACATTCTGAGTAATTAAGTGACTCACTAACAACGGTATGAAATATTCCTCTGTGTCAGCCATGCACCCAAAGCCCCAAATCTTATATAAAGACATTTCTTTGTATTAAACAGAAAGAGGTAAGGTAGAAATGAAGCTGCATTTATATCTGAGTAAGTCTATCCAGGACTCACAGAGCTCAAAAAATATTGCAAAGGGAAGGACAAATTTCCTTTACAGAACAAAGGTAGCAAAGAGGGTCAAAGGGATCATCTGTCACTTCACCTATGGTAAGCACCCAGTTGTCTGAGTGCTGTTTGGCTCAGAATCTTTGGAGCAAAGAACTAAACATACTGGGGTGGGGGAAGGGGGAAAGAAAAAGGTTAGAAAACTATCTCAGGAACTCCACTTCAGATGATCCAGCACCAGTGGTATGACACAGATCAACTGATAACTTCTTACAGCCCAACACAAAGAGACTAGAGCTCCAGAGTACTGTATATAAAGGACTGGGGCATTTCCAGAGGAAAATACATGGATTAATTCCACCACGTTAGCAAACACTACTACTGACATCTACAGAGATACAAACACCAACATGATCTGTCAAGGAATATTATTTGCAAGCCCTACAATAATGGGGTTTTTTTAAAGAAGGGAGGGGGTTTCCTGCCTTTCAAAGAACTCCTTATTAAAACAAGGAATATTAGAGGCTCTGAACATCCCAGGTGCTATGCAGGCACATAACTCTCAAACCCTTGGCCAGCATGACTACCTGTTTTAGTTAACAGGAGTTTATGTGTGTAAGAAGTTACTCAGCTGCTAGGATTCTGAAGTTGTCTTAAAAGCCCCTGAACACTAAAACAGAAACAAAACAAAAGAACTACAACCTTGGCCTGAGGTAAGAAATGTCACAAGAATGATTCTTAATGGGATCCAAGACAACTGATAAAATTCAGATTTCCCTACAAAAAAACTTGCACAAAAACTTCTCAAAATTTTCCCCCAATTAATTGTAAAATAACACTTTGGGGTTCCAACTATTTAGTTACACTGGTAGTTTTCGTTCAAATACTGGGGGGTTTTAGGGTATCTGTACTAAACATTTCAGGGAATCTATACAATTCTTGAGTTCATGTATGAAGTTACCTATTCAAGAAACATTCTCCTTTAGGAATCAAGATAAAAGCAATTTGATCTGTTCCTTGAACAATTATTTACCTTCAAACGAACAATTTCAACATTCAAGGCTTCCCTGAACTAAGTGGATTTTTGCCTTTCAAGTAGGACAAAAAATTCCTAATTAACAATAAATTACTTTCTTCAAACTTTAACACATTTCAAATTGGTATCATCCCCTCTCTTTTCCCCATATATGGTTTTTTTCTCCTATAAGCACAGTTCTTCTCTTCAATATTTTCCTATTCCAACACTAAAATAATGTTATTTTTTAATATAAATCAGTTAGCAAATACTGATTTCAGAGACAACCTCTGGGGACTGTGTGCTATATTCTCCATTTTAATGTGATATCAAAAGCCAAATTCACTTGAGTTTTTATCTCTGCAGCAGGTTTATAGAAACAATCTTAATTCACATGTACCAGGTGTGGTGAGTTGATCTTGTAAACTAAGTCCTCATTCACTTGCTTGCTCACTCCCCTGCAGTGGGATGGGGGAAAGAATCAGAAGGGCAAGGGTCTTAGGAACCTGATATAGTACAGAACTGAGACTAAGCTTTCAAACAAGTCCACAACAAAGTCAAGAGGACTGTGTAAGTGTTCTCAGCTTTTATGGAAAATGTTACTGCAGTCCAGATAATGTAGACATAAACACTGATAAAACAGATTTTCTGCAAAAGCATCTGTATCTCTCTTTTGTTGAAGAACAACTTACTTTTGACAGAGGAGAAAAATTTGAACCCATAAGACCTTTGTGAGAGAGAAAATTAGAAAACACATTTGTCTCAAAAGTAGGCATCATGAAAAAACATAATCAAAAGAAAAAAAAACAGGTAAAGTCTGTTGCCACCTTGGCTTAAGTATTCAAAAGTTACTCCTGCTAGCAGGAAGATCTAAGCTTGCCATGTTTTTATTAATTTACTCTTGTAGTCTTCCCCAGTCTAAGACCTCCTCTTCCTGGCAGATCTGCTTGTCAACTCTCTATCCAGCTCTACCCAGATACATATACAAAATGAAACATTCTTCTCCTTTCTGTGCAGTCTTTGTCCCAGCTACCTGGGTCTTCAGCACAATCACAGTTACAAGGAGCACAGATCTGATCAGTTTATTTCACTATCATTCAACAGCTGCTTAGGTAGCAGCAGATGCTTGAGCAGCCAATTAATTACGTCAGAAGCTAAAAGCGTTAGGAAAAAATCAAAGATATTAATTTAGTTCCTAAAAATAAATCTCATCTACTGGCACAGGTTTGTTGGCAAAGACCTGTGAAAAAGAGCACAATTCAAATGTCACATCAACCAGCAGCAACAGCAACAAAGCATTCAAGATAATCCACACAGGCGAGATGCGTAACAAAGAAATACATCTTTTCCGCTAGTATGGTGGGGGACAACTAACAGCAGAATACCAAGAGCTGGAGTATGGCAACTCCCACAGTAATCTTGGTACTTTAACACTCATCAACCTGCTGAGCTTGGCACAGGTTTCCACAAACCCTACCTAAGTTGTCATGCCATATTTCTGAGGACAAACAAGTGCATGAGGTTCAACAGGGCAAAGTGCCAGGTCCTGCACTTAGGTCACAACAATCCCATACTGCACTACAGATGAGTGGCTTGAGAGCTGCTCAGCAGAAAGTGACTTGGGGATGCTGGTTGACAGCTGCCTGAACATGAGCCAGCAGTGTGCTCAGGTGGCCAAGGCCCATGACATCCTGGCCTGTATCAAAAATAGTGTGGCCAGCAGGACTAGGGAAGTGATTGTCCCCCTGTGCTCAGCACTGGTTAGGTCACAGCTCAAATATTTCAGCCAGTTCTGGGTCACTCATATGAAAAATAACATTGAGGTGCTGGAGTGTGGCCAAAGACAAGCAACAAAGCTGGTGAAGAGTCTAGAAGACAAGTCTTACACAGAGAAGCTGAGGGAAGTGGGGTTGCTTAGCCTGGAGAAGAGAATGCTCATGGGGACCTCAGTGCTCTCTACAACTACCTGAAAGAAGGTTGTAGTGATGTGCAGGTCAGTCTCTTCTGCCATGTCTGAAGTGATAGGATGAGAGGAAATGGCCTTAAGTTGCCCCATGTGAGGTTCAGCTTGAGTATTAGAGCGGTTAGGCATTGGAGTAAGTTGCGCATTGAGGTAGTGAAGTCTCTGTCCCTGGATGCGTTCAAAAGCTGTGTAGATGTGGTACTTGGGGATATGGTTTAGGAGTGATTATGATGGTGTTAGGTTGATGGTTGGACTAGCTGATCTTCAAGGTCTCTTCCACCCTTGATGATATTGTGATTATGTAAATATGACCTTAACATGCATGTGTCTGTATACTACTGTGTACAATTAACTTAGGAGATCTCTGTGCAGTACCAGGCCTACAATCTTACCAGGAATCGCAGAAACAGGGTGCGATGGCTCCCATGACCGGAGCGTTGCAACAGAGAGATATAAAGATATAAGCTGTTTAGGGAGGACAGGAAGGGAAGATGAGGAAGGGGAGTCACCCTTTATGTCAAAAAACAGCTGGTATGCATGGAGCCCTACCTGGGGATGGAAGAGAAGCCAACTAGGAGCTTATATGTTAGGATTAAAAGTGACATTACAGTGAGTGTCTGCTAGAGTTCACCTGGCCAGGAAAATTTAAGTGTATCATGCCCTCTACAGACAGATATAAAAACAGCCTCACATTCACTGGCCCCAGTACTCATAGGTCTTCAACAATTCAATATCTATTGGAGGCCTAACAGCCAAATAAAACCCCAAGACATTCCTGGAATGCACTGATGGCAACTTCCTGACACAAGCGACAGAGATGTCAGTGAGGAAGGGGCTCTGAAAGACCTCATACTCATCAAGAAGGAAGGGTTCACTGGGGTTATTAAGATCAAAGATAGCTTTTGCTGCAGAGAGCATGAGATGGGGGAATTCAGGATCCTACGGGCAGAAGAAAAAAGAAAAAGAAAGCTTGCAACCCTGGACATCAAGAGATCAGACTTTGGCCTCTTCAAACATCTACATGGTAGAGTACCATGGGATAAGAACCTCAAATGAAAAGAGGGGCAAGAAAATTGGGTAATATTCAAGGATATTCTCCTTCAGACTAAGGAGAGCTTCACCACAATGAATATGAAGACAGGTAAAAATGCCAGGAGGCCTGCAGGGATGAACAAGGACTTCCTGGAAAAAAATCAAACACAAAAATAATACAGAGAGTGGAAGCAAGGACAAGTAATGCAGAAGGAATACAGAAACACTATCTGAGCATCCAGGTGTGCAGTTAGGAAAACTAAAGCCCAAATGAAGGCCAGAGTGGTTAAAGACAACACAAAGGGCTTCTGTAAGTATGTAGGTCTTAAGAAGAAAACTAAGGAAAATGCAAATCCATTGCTCAACACAGAAGCATGGATAAGTCTGCAATACTGAACATAACCTTTGTCTCAGTCTTTACTAGCAAGACCAGTCTTCAGGAATCCCAAGTCCCAGAGACTAGGAGAAAAGTCTGCAGCAAGGAAGTTGTACCTTTGCCCTTCATGGAAGACAATCAGGTCAGGGAAGATTTAAGCAAACCAGACACAGGTAAGTCCATGTGCCCTGATGGGATGTACCAAGTACTAAGGGAGTTGACAGATGTCATTTCACAGCCACACTTGACAATCTTTAATTGATCATGGTGAGTGGGAGAAGTGCCCCAGGGCAGAGGAATGCAAATGTTACTCCTATTATCAAGGAGGGCAAGGAGAATCCAGAAAAGTACAGGCTGATGAGCTTTAACTTGATCCCCAGGAAGGTGATGAAGCAACTAATCCTGGAAACCATTCTTCAGATACATGAACAACAAGAAAATCATCAGGAATAGTCAGCATGGCCTCACCAAGGGGAAGTCATGCTCAACCAACTTGATAACCTCCTATGATGAAATGGTTGGCCTGGCACATAAGGACTTCAGTAAGGCCTTTCACATTGTATCCCCTAAGATCCTCACAGACAAACAGCTGATGTACAGGCTGGTCAAGCAAACAGTGAAGTAGATCAAAAGCTGACTGACTGACCAAGCCCAAAGGGTGAGGTCAGTGACCAGTCATTACCCCAGGGGTCAATACTTGGTTCAGTCCTATTTAACATCTTCATTAGTGATCTGGATGACAGGCAGAGCATACCCTCAGAAAGTTTATTTAAGATAGAAAAATGGGGTAAGTAGCTGATATGGAGAGAGCCATGCTGCCATCCAGAGCAACTTCAGCAGGCTGGAGAAATGTGCTGACAGGAACTTCATGAAGTTCTACATGGAGCAGTGCAAATTTCTCCATCTGGGGAGAATATATGCACGAATATATGCTCAGGGACACCCAGCTGGAAAGCTGCTTGACAGAAGAAACATTGTGGACCACCAAGTGGAACCTGAGCCAGCAATGTGATGCAAAGAAGGCCAGCAGCATCCAGGGATGCATTAGGAAGAATGTTACCAGCAGGTCAAGGAGATCCTTCCCAGCCTCCGCACAGCATTGGTGAAGCCACACTGGGAGGACTGAGTCCAATGTGAGCTCCACAGCAAAATAGAGGAGAACTGGAGAGCATGAAGAAGACAAAGGGACTGAAGCATCTCTCCTATGACAAAAGGGCTGAGAGAGCTGCAACTGCTCAGCCTGAAGAGAAGGCTCAGGAAGATCACATTAATGTATACAAAGGGTAGGTGTATATGTATACAACGTATATGACGGGAATGTGAAAAGAGGGACAGAGCGAGGCTGTTTTCTGTAGTGGCCAGTGACAGCACCAGAGGCAATGGACACAGACTGAAACACAAGAGGTTCCACCTGAACACCAGGAAACAGTTCTGTACCATGAGGGGGATGGAGCACTGGCACAGGTTGCTCATAGTGGTTGTGGAGAATATCCTCAGATATATTCTAAAGATGTCTGGACACGGTCCTGGGGAACTGGCTCCAGGTGGCAGTGTCTGAGCAGGGAGGTTGGACCAGATGACCTCCAGAGATCCCTTTCAACTCAATTATTCTGTGATTTCTCCTCTACTATTGTCTTTCTGCATTTGTAACAACTATCACTGCCACAGTACAAGGCAATGCACAAAACAAGAAGGCAAAATTTTGCATGTAACCAAGAAAAACATCTAACAATGCAACCACCTAGAACCAGTTTTATTCATAATCCCCTTATTTCACTGTACACGGTCTGCAGTAAGTAAGAGAGAATTTCTGACTCAAGAAACATAGAATGCAGACTGTCACACAGTTTACAAGGCAATCAGATGGGACGTGCAGTGAAGAATAAACAACACACCCATACAGAACACCTCGGAATCAAAACTATACTCAATGTTCCTTCTAAAGGACCTGCAGTATAAGCATGAGCTTACACCTGATTCAGATGACATTTTACTGTCAATTGATCCAGATCTGTATCAGCAAGCATGAACACACAGTCACAGTCATCAGAAGTCCTGGTTTTAGGGCATTATTTAAAATTCATTCTGATGAAGCATATTAGGGCATTAAAGGGACCAGCCTGTATTTCAGATGACATATTAAAAATATCAGATGGCTCATTTTTTGTCCTAATTTTTTTTATAGCTCACTAGTTATTAATAGTTTTTAAGTGTTAGAGTGAAAACAAGATCATTGGTGCAGGTAGGGGTCACAGTAATGTATTAATTCCTGAAGTACAAAAATATCTGTTAAAATGGCTCAATGTTTTACATCAGGCAGCTTTCTGTTATTTAAATATTCACCCAAAGACTGTTTACACCTTTTTTTAAAGAAAAAGGTCTCATTCACAGATCACTCTTCTTTCAGGAATCAAGCTCCTTCCAAACAGTATACCAAAAATAAAAGCACTTCTCACAACATTGCATTAGTTTATCATCCCTCAGCTTCACAGAAAAGGCACAAGACTCAGTTTTACATAGAAACTTTTTGTCATGCTGTACACATACACCAAAGCAAAGCCAAAAAAATATGCCACACACTTAGAAGCAACCAACATAGTAACACACACAACAGAACAAGTGAAGCTGAAACTGGATCAATGACTGAAGTTCTGAATAACAGCAGGAAGTTAGAACTCTGATTACTATAGCAACACAGAAAAGCATTAATTAGATTACAAGTGATGATTTTTTTTAAGCCAAACAAAACATGAACAAACTTGGAGATCACAGATTTTATTTTAAAATGTAGCTTTTATCTTAAAAACAAAACAAAACCATTAAAAAACAACCAAACAAATCAAAACAAACCCAGAAACACACAGGAAAAAGCCTTATCTCAGGAATGCTTTCAAAGCAACTAGCAAGAAGTTAACCCCGCACAACCTTGAAAAGTAAGAGGATGATCAATCACCTGAACAGTTGTAGCAACATTATACACTGATCTTTGCAGGGGCAAAAATGCTGAAAAGCTCAGACAGGAGATACTACATAGAGAATCTGCAGATGCTGCAAAACTCAAATGCAATAAACACAGCTTCACGGAAAATAGGTCTTGCAAAATGACCATTGACCCTAAAGTTACTCATCTGCTAGTCAACACCCGTTTTCACAGGACTGCTGAAAAGCACATTCAACATAATGCATAAAATTGGATTCAAATGAGTTAACAGAAAATTCTCCACTAGCAATTGTAAATGGGTAATGATCTCATGGGGGCATTTCTAGACCACATCCCACATGGATATCTTCCCATCTCAAGGTTATGTGATACTATTCTCAGCAACAGTAGAGATATAAATACACTACTGGCAGAGTTCATGCATGGCAAATTATCACAAAAGTGTTAAAGATTAAATTCTACAATTAATCTAAATATACAGCAAATAGAGCTTTGCTTCTGAAACATCTAGGATCTAGAAATATTTTCCACTACTGCATAGTGACTTTAATCCGTAAAACTGATTCTTCTTGAATTAAACAATTCAGCAGTGAAGGATGATGCCCAAAGTACTGTAAGACTGCTAGTTCCTACTCACAAACTGAAATTTACAACAAACATCAATACATACAACTTCCTTAGGATTTTACTTATTTTTACACATTTGTTGTTAATCAGAAGTTGTTTTTAAAGCAGATGCAACAAGCAGGAAAAAAGGGAAAAAAACCTCCATGCCTTGAAATATATTTACTTGATTTCTTGTTGCATATTTAATAGCAGTTTTGCATTATTTGTAAATTGACAATAAATTCAAAGTTCTTTCACAAGTATGGCAAGACTGCATTTGAGCCTGCATATGTATACCTCCTCATAAGAAAAATGTATTAGAAAGATACCGATCACCTCAATCTACTGAAAAGACCAAAAGCTACCAGTATTTCTTGAGTCCAGTAGGGATCATTCATATGGGGTAGACGAACTAATCTGTATCAGCTGTAACAGAGAGGCTTCAAAATTGGTTTTTTAATACTTCAGACAATCTCCATATACTCACTGCCAAATGGATGAGTCCTCTGACTGTAAGTCTGAGGAATTGAATAAATGTCAGTTCACTGTTTATTGGAAAGAGTAGAAGAGGGAATTTCATTGATCAAGTCTCCATTTATGGCTGAAAAAAAATATTAAATCAAGATTTTTTTGCCCTGGCAGTATTTTTAAGCATGATAAAGGATACCATGTTCAATATAATTTCTAACACATTTGATACCATTCTACCCTCTCAGGATATTAGTTGATCATACAGCAAAGCATAAAATAATTCAATAAATGCACGAAGAACTGAAGGCAAAGGATAACTGCAAATCCAAGAAAGTGAAGTGATACCTTGCAAGAAAGCATCTTTTATATCTTAAAGTCTTGAAACCAATCTCTACACTGTTCAAAAGAATCTAGCACTGGATCCCACACAATGCATAATCATTGTATGCTGCTTCCTATAATATCATTGCATAATTTGAATACAAAAGATTACCTAAAACAGACTAAGAGCTGTAGAAAAGAAAGCAGAGATAGTCACTTGTAGAAATAGTCTTAGTATTGAAAAAGTAGTAGATAAACTATCTTTTACCACACACAAATGTGAAAATGGTTAAGGGTTTGGCCACGTCTGTAAAGCATCACAGTTCAAATAAATGTCCCCAGGGAATACAATCTCCTTCTCAACCCATGAAAAGAACACATTCAAATAACTGGCTGGCTTACGTGAAAACTCATTTCACATGAGGTCTCATAATTACTTTGTCCTTGTGAAGTTAGCTGCACACAGTAAGTGCCTGGGTTTTTTTTCCCTTTTCTTAGAGCAACATCACAATCTGAGTACTCAATGAAATCTTATGCAGGCAAGTTCCCTGACTAATAACTAGTAATACCTAAGGTTTTTAGGAAAACTATCAGATAAAGATGCAAAGTAACTGATTCAGAAAGAAACATGCATGTTTAGTCAAAGCTAATCAGTCAGCAAAAATGAAAGCCAGTCATGAATGATCAAACTACAATATTTTATTCAGCATCAGGTGCTAGGAATGACTGCACAGGGCCAACATAATGGAAAAATCTTTGCATCTCCCAGAATAAGGCAGAAAACTTACCTGCCTGAGTTCATAATGAGCTCAAGCTGTTAGTCAGAATGCTGAAGAACCTTTGATCACTGGAAATCAGAGATCAAGCAGACAGTGTTTAAACCTCATTCTCCTCTTTGCATATGAGAAAGAGGAAAGACCCCATTAATCAGAAATTCTAAAATTTCTCTATTTAGGGATTTGACTATAATTTGTGAAAGCAAGCAAGAAAAATACCTCTGCAGCTAATGAAAGTACTCTTGCCTCCAAAAGAAGCCTTCAATAACAGGTGAACATTAATAATGGAATATAGCTGAAAATAGCTCCCAAACAAAAACCAGGTCAGAAACTATGAAACAATGGGACAGACAAGTTTCATCCACTCAGGAAACTTGGAAGAGACCCATGAGAACAACTCCCTGGAAAGGAATAAAAGAAGGCAAAACTGGAAAAAGAAAAAGAAAATCCCAAACATGAACATCTACAATATCCTACAAAACTCATGAGCCTTTTATATCACGTATTTGCACACAGCAGAAAAAGAGAGTAACAAATTATATGTTTTGCTTTAAAGATTGTATTATTCCCATTTCAGTGCAGCCCTTGAGCTGCAGTAAACCCATACACAGGCTTTATTACTAAACTCTCCCACAAGGTGTTGCCATCTGTGTATCACTGTGGCAAACACAGTCAACAGTATCCTGCGCTGTATTAGCAACAGCATAACCAGCAGATCTATAGGAGCAACTATTCTCCTCTATTTAGCAGCTTGTGAAACCGTATTTGGGGTACCATGTCCAGTTTGGGGATCTGAGTAAGAGACAGATGTTAACTTAGTAGAGCAAGCCCCGAGGAAACCTTCCAAAACAGAGCATATTTTGTATAAGGAGAAACTAGAAGAAATGGGTTTGTCCAGTCTTAAGTAGAAATGACTAACAGGCAGATGATTTTTTTTTTCTGTCTTCAGCTATACAGTAGAACTGTACAGTGAAGACTAAATTGAACACTTGAGAGGTGAAAAAATACAAAGCAATGAACACAAAACAAAAGATGGGGAATTACAATTACATATTACAAATTTCTCACAGTTGTCAAACACAAACAGGTTTCCCAAAGAGACAGCAGAATCTTCAGCCCTGGATTTATTCAAAACCCAACTGGACATGGCCCTGAGCAATCTGATACAAAAGGATCTGCTTTCAGCAGGAGGTAAGATCAGGTGACTTCCAGGGGTCCCTGCCAATCTAAATTCTTCTATAATCAAACAGCAAGTCTTTAGTAATACCACAACTGTCACAAATGCCAGGAATAAAGAATATCAGCACAAAGGCTCTGCCTACATTCATGGGCTCAGCACATGGAAGCACTGGCAAACACTTATCTTGCTGATAGCACTTTCAGCACTCTTCTCCCTTTCTGCACAAGTTCAAAAAGGAGTGATATCATCATTTCCTATTAGGAAAACTACTTCCTAGTAACAGAATAGAAAATAGATTTATATAAAGTTGTAAGACAAAACCAAGGGAGATGTTTCAAAGTTTCAACTAGCCTGCACAGCTGCCCTACAGTTAGGACTGTCAGAGAAGGAGCAAAGTTTTAATAAAATAAGCAGAAAACCATAGGAAAGAAAACAGTAACTGTTTTTAATTCCTTAGTCTCATTTCACCATTCAGGGTTCCAAGTTACTGATGCCAAAGCAGACTGCATCTTCCTTGGTCACCGCATTGTTTCATAACCAGTTCTTATGAGAACTACCAAGGTCATCATGGCCAAGGCAGACAAGTTAGAACCATAGAATAGGCTGAGTTGGAAGGGACCCACAAGGATCATTAAGTCCAACTCCTGGCTCTACACAGGACACCTCAAGAATCATACCAAGTGCCTGAGAGCTTTGTCCAAATCCTTCTTTAACTCAGATAGGCTTAGTGCTGTGACAACTTCTCTGGGCAGCCTGTTCCAGTACTCAAACACTCCGAGTGAAAAACTAGACTGTAATTTATTACAACATTGAGAACTCTAAGGTACTCTTCCACCCACTCTGGTAAAGGTTCTCAGCTGGAATCAGACAGAAAGGTATAACCCAGAGGTGAGTAAGTGATCATTTTCTGAGATCAGTTATGTCCAATGTCATTTATGATACTGATAGCAAATGGGAAAAGCAGGGGAAAAAAAGAAAAAAAATTACCTCTTGCAATATTCAGATTGGCCTGGCAGTGAAATATGGCCAGCCAGCAAATGCTCTCTTGGTCACCACTGCCTTGTTAATTTGTCTTATTTTCCTCATCTTTTGTTCCTTTCCAGGATGTCAACTTGAACATACATATATGTATTATGGATAACTGTCAGGACCAAACATATACTATCTCAGTCCCTTTAATCACTACTGTTACCTGCAACACTGAAAGAGAACATATGGGTGCCAGAGTCTTTCTTTCAGCTAGCTTCTTCACTCTTTAATATATGGGCATTTGTAACTTACAGTGAAGTTTCAGAATCACAGGCTGTCTTTATTGACTAATTCAAAATCAGACACTTCTGTTTCTATCTTTTCATTTCATGTACCAGAGAAAGAGCATCAGATGAAGTTCAGTCAGAAAAGTAGTCTTTCTGGCGAAGCAGCACCTACTATCTGTTTTCATCAAATCCTTGAGACTATCACACAAGTATCATTAAATGTTTGCATGATATTTTTACAATTTTAAGCACTTTAAATGTTTCCTACCATTTCAACTTGCCATCCCAGTCCTCAAGGTTTTGCTTCAAAACATCCACTCAATTAAACAAGAAAAATGAAAATTAGAAAAATAGTTGTCTTCTCTAATTAGCACTTCAAAATCAATCAGTTCTCATTTTTGAGTTTCTCTATCAAAAGAGCATCAGGGTTCTGAGGTAGGGTTGCAGCCATCTCCACCTCATCCAGTCATCTGTACTTACAGAAAAGGGAAAAGGAGGCACATGAACAATCCCAACATAATGTATGAATTCTTCTCAACCATTTAAACCCTATATTTTTATATTACGTTAAATACTGTATGTCTTAGCCTCAAAACATAGAACTGTCTGAAAACATGAAATGTAAATGCTTTTCCTCCCCTCATACTCTGAAAGCTTCTATTTCCCAAAGAACTACCATTCTGAAACGCCTCTTTAAAAAAAAAATTCTCCCACTGCTAAGGGCTTACTTGTGCAGACATCTTCTCCCTTTGATATACGATGAATTGCTTGCTAAGAGGGAATCCCTCTCTATGAGCCCATAAGAATTCAAATTTTCAACCCACTTTGACATCTCAGGAAACCACTCTGCTACATAACCCGCTTATTTTTCCCCTCCCACCTTCCAGTACACTGCTGCTCCATAAAACATTTGGGAGTCCAACTTCTCCCTCTCTTTTCAGTTCCTCTGACCACTAGGAAGAGAAGTCAGTCGGGGAGCAGCTCTAGTTCCCTGCAACACAATTAGAATTTTCTTCCTCACTGACACCATGCCTTGTACATTGTTGAGGAAGAAAGTGTTCTGATGAACTAAAATCTCATCAGTAAAATATAGCTGTACACATAAATTATGGCAGATCCCAGCCATTTATGACTTAGCTGCTGCAGGTAAGATGGCTGAGCTTCCATAAGCAATCTTAAAGCCCTCCTCCTTTCCAGACACTCAAAATCAGCCTTAACTTAGATACATCTATTTCATTACACTCAGTGAAAAGGAGCAAGTACAAGTGAAATATTCTATCACAACATGCAAGTGGTATGAGCACACAGCATAGGATTAGATGAATCATCTGCCTGTAAACTTGGGTGTCCCTAGGTTTTTTGAAAATCTTCCATTCTTACAACTTACATTTTCCCCATGACTACTGCCAGGATGCTTGTTGGTTTTTAGATAATATCTGACCTTCTTTCTCTCCGTGCCACACAGTAACATTTTCAGGAGCAAATTCCTGGGAAATCAGCACCACATCTGCAAGCTGATAGGCTGAGATTTACCAATGTAAAACTTTCCTACTGCCCTTTCCTTTACCATCTTCTATATTTCTTCCCCAAGGGCCCCCCAAACCAGCACAGCCTGGTAGCATTTCAAGCTGGATCCAAGAAGTGCCACAGACAAAGAGTAACTTCAATAATGTAGGGTTTTGATTTAAGCTGCATGAGTTCACAACACAACAGCATAGTCAGAGCAGCATAGCATTGATTAGCTGGAAAGAAGTGTAATCTCACAAACTCATGGAACTACCCAAGATTTTTGTATTGTTAAACCACAGCTTGAAGGGGCCAACTATGTCTGAGACAGGAAGAGAGACCAGTTTGAGTATGACTTTTTTTTTCCTCAAGGCTAATCAGACCTAATTAACCTATGCCAAGAACACTTATGGTACATACTGTTGATTTAATTTTATTCCTGGTACAAAGGAAACACATCATTCCCAACAGCTGAGCAGCAAGATGAAATCAGGAATAAAAGTCTCACCACTGAAGACCCTGATTCTTAACAGGATATTGCATAAGTCTTGTTTAGAAAGAAGATATTTGTCCTAAGAAGATACCCATTGAGAAGAAGCATTTAAATAATGAAGTAAAACTCCAGCTGCGTACATTATGTAAGGTGTTAATAGTTTCACTTATAAAGATGTGAAACTGTACTCTGCTATTTAAATCATACACCAACTACTTGCAATTAAAGTCTACTTTGCATATATATATATATGTGTGTGTGTGTGTGTGTGTGTGTATATATATATATATATATCCTTCACTAGTATCTCAAAGACCTAAGAAGTCTAAATGGACCCTAGCAGCATCATTGTCACTTTCATCACATTTCTTTCAGCAGTGAAACACTGACAGACACGAAAGTTCAGAACTCCAACTCATGATATATTCCCTGATTATTTTTTTTTTTTGTTTGGTATTTATTCGAGCTGGAATAATAACTGACAGACTTGTCAATATTGTATGAAGTATATAAGTATAGGAAGACCATAGAACTACATGGAACTACAGAAGTATAGGAGAAGCAATTGCACCTTGAAAGTGTTTACAAGCTAAACAGAACATAGTGAACAAGAAGGAGCCAAACAGAGTAGAGACTCAGTCAATAGCAAACAATTCCTGCAGATTCAGTGGTCAAATGAACGCGGACATTTCATAGTAATGACTGCAGAGAGGAGCTTCAAGCACTGAGGACAAAGAGAGAGATGATTTTGCAGGTATTTAGGATAAGCATGGAAACATGCCGAAGACAGTGGACACGTGGCAACGTTCCCTGGGAAAAAAAGGAAAACGTTGTCTTGTCAACAGACACTCAACACAGTGAAAACCCACAGAGCACCACACAGGATACCACTGGCCTCAGCTCTGGGGTAATGCTAACCCGTTCTGAAAGGATCATCCAGCAAGAAAAGGCCTGACAGTTTCCCAGCGCGAACTAAGGAAAACTGCACATTTTTTTGTCTGACACAAACTTGAACAATTATTTTATGAAGCTTCGCCTAAATCAACCATTTGTCTCCCATTTGAAGTGGAAGTTAACAAACCGCAAAACCTGTGAAGAGATCCCACTGACGGAAGTAAACAACAAATGTTCAAACCGGTCCTTAATTTTTGTTCACACGTGCTTTATTATTAACGCAGTTACTAACAATTCGACACATGACTACAATTCAAGTGATTCCAGCAGTTTTGCAGTCCTTTCCTCGTTCCTGCCATTACAACACGGTGAGCTGCTTTTGTGCTTCACTTTTCCAGCCTGTGAAGCAAGGGCAGCATCCACCTACCTCGCGATGGCAGATGAACCTTCTAGAGCGTTTGAAGCCGGCAGAACAAAGATGCGGGATGAGCGCACGTTCCGCCGCCCCCGCCGCCCGCCCTGCGGAGGGATCGCGCTCCGACACCCGGCCCGCCCCCCGCCCG